>CATIWR010407719.1:0-54288 GCA_949677035.1 Omphalea diandra
CTCTAACAGCAAAATCCAACAGAATCAGCTCTTATTCTCTTGGATTACAACTTCCATCCAAGAGATCTACCTCAATTACTCCATAATTCTCACTAACCATGCATGATTAACATGTCATGAGATGTTAATTCCAGTTGAGAACAAGATAAATTTACTTACCTACTGTCCCAGAATTGAAAAACCCCAGGCAGCTCACTCTTCTCCCTCTCTTCTTCTTCTTCTTCTTCTTCTTCTTCCTCTTCCTTTCTTTCTTCTTCCTTTGCTCTCTCTTGTTTCTGGTATACCCCACGTTTTTCCCTCAAAATTTGATCCTAATGGTCTGTATTTTTATCTTAAATAAGTTAAAAGATTGGGGCTGGTTTCCTATTGGTTGAAAGTTAAAAGTTTTGCTTTTAGTCGCTCTTCTTCACTCATAAAGCACTTCCATCCATCTCCTAATTCCTAGATACTTCTTATACTTTTAATTAAGCTCTAAAACACCATTATTTATGATATTATGACATGCACACAACATAAAACAATTTGCCATACAACTATACAAACACTACATATATGTTCAAGTGTCCCCAAATGCAATGGTTCTTCTAAATGATTATTTATCTAATGCATATGCTCATGTGATAACGCTAATGAATGTGGTTAGGGATGTTACATGCAAGACCTCCCTTTGTCATGATGCATGATCCCTATCCCTTTTTTGATATTGATTATGGTGATATCTTGATGTGATTAATTAGATTATGCTATGAACATGCTTAAAGGGCATTAACCAAACTAATTAATAACATGGTTAAAGTGGTAAAAAGTGAACCAAATATGCTTAAAGGTTGGATCTCAATATATAAGCAGTTTGGGGGTGCTTAACCTTTTAGCCAAGTTATACCCAATTTTCAAATCTAATCTTTGATGGAGTGAAGATGAATTTATGAATTAGTTAGGTTTAGATTTTACCTTGCCTAGATTCTTATCCTAACCAAAGAATGGTGGTGACTCTACATCTTCTAAGGTTGATTCCATTGTGTTGTCCTAAATTGTCCCCTATTGACCACTATTTGGATCAAAAGGAGCTAAACTTAAGTAAGGCTTAAAGGATCTGGCATTGATCCAATCAAGTGCCACTTTTAGAGGTTTTTACTAATGTAAAACCCCCATCCTCTTGTCCCTTCATTAGTCAATAAAAGGATGGAGTCGCAAGCAAAATTTCACTTATTCGAACAAAAACCTATGGATGCTCACACATGGCTTATCAATTTCATGTTTTGTTTACCTTTCTTATTATGGTCTTAAAGTGTGTTAATGAGAGACCCTGAGGAAGGAGAGAGCTTATAATCCCTACAACCAATTGATTCTCCTTATTTCGTTAGCTATTTTGATGAATATCAATTTTTCATGCCATTCAAGTTTCCACCATTATAGGAGAAGGTAAGTTAGCCTATTTCATGTCTAGATTGCTTCTCTTCTCTTTTTCTTAACTTTTGTGATAATAAATACAAATGAAGGAGGCTTGCTACCTAAGGATCCCATCCTCTTCCTCTTTTTTCATGTGTTGCTTAATGAGTCAAGGTTTAGATCTTTAGGCATTTTGATTGTCTCTTCACCTTCTTTAGCATCATAACCTTTACTTATGGCTAGAGATGATCTAACTGATTGCCTTTACATAATATTCTCTTTTAGATCACCCTAGGAGTGGATTTAAGGTTTTATGACCCCTCATGTGCATCCTCATTTCTTATTTAAAGCATTTTGGTCTCTATTTGCATGCTTATAGTTCCAAATCCTATGCATTGATGCCTTTTCACTCTTATTATTATTTGTGCTTTATATTATGCCTAATAAGCTCTATGGTAAACTTGGATAATGAATTAGGCCCTTTATTTGACCTTTAACATGATGATTTGTATGGGAAATTATGAACTAAATAGGTTAGATCATAACTCCTAAAGGTGAGGTGGCATGCTACATCTTTAATTGCTTGCTTTTAATGACCTCAACAAGCTATTTTAATTTATTTTCTTTACGATTTAAAGACTAATGTGTGATTTTTATTGCTAGTTGAAAGGTCATTTAATTCATGTTTCATGCTTATTTGAATTTTTGCATATTGATTTCGATTTGTGTTTGTGTATATACCCCTCATCCTATGGTGAAAGCTTGTAACATTAAAATGATATGCATGGCTTGAAATGTGTTAGATGAATGTTTTAAGGCTGTGTAATATGGACTAATTGAACAAAAATGCTAAAATTGTAATGTGAACTAGAGATACCTAAAGGTCAAATCTTAAAATTCAAGTGATTTGGGGTGTCTAACCTTTTTCCCTTGTTGTATCTAATTCTTGAACCTAATATATGATAGGGTGAAGATAGATTAGGTCTTTGTTGGCCTAGGGCACCAAGAAGGGGGTTGAATTGGTGTTCAATTAAAAAATAAAATGAGGGATAATTTGGTTAAGAAGTTGAGTAGAAGAAGAGAGAAATTGACATAAGTGTTTATAGTGGCTTAGGTGTTAACCAACCCTATGTCCACTCCTAATTATCTACAATTGGGTATTTCACTTAACTCAAATAGTGTTTCCTAGTTCACACCAAACTTTTACAACTTGTGTTTTCTAGGCTCACACAAAAACCTCTTACAAGTGTTTCCAAGGCTTATACTAAAATCTCTTACAATGGTGTTTATTGCTCATACGAAATAATCACTAAAGCATAAATAAGAATTGAAATAATGAGTAGCAAATTTGCAAGAGTTTAGTTACAAATTAATGAATTCTCATGCATTTACATATGTTTGGTATAGCATTTATAGCTCATATCCACTAAAGAGACATTAGATTAAAACTATTAACAAATCTCAAAGATGTGCTAGAAAGATTCAGTATTAAATGCTTATTAGGCTGAAGTCGCAGTCGCTACTACCTATTCACAGTCATGCATTTTCAATTTCGGCTGAAAATCTCATTTGTGTCTAACGGCTAGTCCACGCGTCAGCTTTCCATTAGTCATCCAAGAAAATATAGCCATTGTGTTCTAACAACTCTTAAAAGTCGTGGTCGCGAGATATCAATGCCTTGGGCACGACTGAGATAAAAAATTTCTCCATTTTAAAGAGAAACTTCAACTGCTTAAGTTGCGATTACGAATAAACTTTTGCCTTCACGATTTTTGATCTTCAATGGACACCTGGGACACTTGGCAAGCTATAGTCGTGGCTTTGGTTCCCTCTTTTGTCACTATCAAATTTGCGATTGCAACTAAAGCATGACACATGTCGTGAATTCTTCTATGACTAAGGCTTTGCCAACTTTGGGTGTGTCATGGTAGCGAAGTTGTCTACGAATTCCTCTGGCCTAACTTCATTCTTCCTTGTGACTGATTCGCAATGATGATTTACAACACACTCACCGCAAATTAAAGTGAACTTTATAAGGTTGGAGATTTGGACTCCATCCAACTTCCAATGACAAAATCTAACTTATAATCTGTAAAACAACACTTAATGAAAGCATTAGAATTGATCAATCTCTATTATCAAGATCAAATGAGGTTCATGACTTAGGTTAAATCAACATAGTCTAACAATCTCCCCCTTTTTTATTTTGACAACTTAGATTGATACTAAGGGAAAATAAATGCATGAGTTTTGAAGTTGTGAAGTTAGAATGGTAAATGATTCAATGAATGCTTAAAAATTTATAGACAAAGATTCAAGGTGAAATTTCTTAAGTATGACATTCAATCAATCAAAGTGAAATTTCTAAGAATGACTATAATGCTCCCCCTCAACTTATGCTATTTATTTGCAAGTTATTTCCTCTCCCCCTTAGATTCTTTCTTGATTTTATCTCTCCCCTTTTGGTAAGATCAAAAAGAGGGTTTATAAGGGTTTAAAGAACAAATGCACAACAAATATATAAGTGTTCATAGGGAGCAAATACATAAAACAAAATGAAATAAAGCAATCATAAAAGTAAATTCCATCAATCACATAAGACAAAGAATTTCAAAGAAACATTTTTCTTCATTTATAAGCAAACTGTGGGATCATAATTTTTCATTCAAAAACAAAAAGAAAATACAAAGAAATCCTATTCTAGAATATTGGAGAGTCATCATCATCTCCAGAAGTTTCTTCTTCTTCTTTATTGTCTCCACCTTCTGCTTCATCTCCATCGTCAACTTCTTCATTGTCTTATTCTTCTTAGGTATCTTCAAATTCAGTAAAATCCAGAAGATGGCAAGGAGGAACACCTAATTTTTCTTGCAAATCCACCATGTTACTATGAAGATGTGAGAGAAATAGGAATCGCCTCTTCATCATTCTCATCATCTTGTCCAATTTGTTGTTGATGGTGGCAAGTGACAGTTTTGATTTAGGTTTTGGTTGAGGAAGGGGGACTGGTAGGGCTCCTTCTTCAATGATGAACCTCTTCCTTTTGGAGGCTTAGGAACTTTCCATTTTCTTAGCCCTAAAAGCATGTGTCCAATTGTATGGCTTTGGTGTTTATCAAATAAGTAAGGTCAAGAAAATTCTGAGAAGGGAGGAGTTTCTTAGTGAGGAATTTTTCATTTTCCTCATCAAGTGTCCCTACGAAGTGATAGATGGCTGTTATATGTGAAGGTAGAAGGAATTAGCTTTTAGGTTTAGTGCTCATTTAAATCAATTGATCCACAAGATACCGACTGGTTTGGATAGGTTTGTTCTTGGCAAGGCAGAATAAAAAGGCCAAGTCTTTTTGAGACACTTTTCTCATTACCATCACCTCTAGCATTTACAGAAAAGGTGATGATACGATAGAGTATCGAAAAAGGTATGGTTTTTATGTATTTGGCTAGGGAGGTTTTTGAGTCGTGTTTGGTTTCAATAGAAATTTTTGACCAAAATTCATAATAGATCACGTCAAGAGCGGAGATAATGAAAGGGATATTTTCTCTGACTTGAAGGTTGAAGAGGGAGGAAAGTCGTTTAAACGTAATAAAGTATGGATCACTAAAAGCCCAAAAAAACTAACCCATATTGCCCCATTCGTGATTATGCTTTGCAACTCAGTTGAACCGTACATATGAATTCCCTAACGACTTCTTCATAACCGGGTTCATCTCGAAAGATGAACTCATTCCGACCCAAGTTTGATAGGAATGCATAAATTTATGCATTGATTCTAAGAGTCTTCAATAGAAATGTAGAAGGGATTTTGTTAGGGAGGATGATTTTTGAAGAGTTGGCTTTGAAGCGCTCCTTCTCCTCCTTTGTGATGCCCTTCATTAGATGAAATGTTGGGGTGCAGATGGTTAAGCCATAACCTTGCCCTTTTCTACTCTTGAAATTTTCTTGGGAGCCATGTGAGAAGGTAGAGAGAGTTTGAGAATTTAGGGAGTTTTGGAAGGATAATTGATTAGGAGTAAGACGAAATGATAAGAATCACTGCTTAGGGGGTTTATATAGCCATTGAAGGGGTGTGAAATCGACTAAAATGACTAGAATTGGATTTATGAAGAGTTGGAAATGGTTGGAGGTCAAATCACTTAATGGCTTCACAGTTACTCAAATTCGCGTCCACGAATTCATGAATTGTGATAACGATTTTCAAAAAATGTGAGTAATGAATAAAAATTCCTCAAGAATATGCAATATCAATGGTAAAAAATTTGAAATCTTGACCAAATTCGCTGTGGAGATTGATAGTCACGATCACGAATTGACGTTTACCATCTGGGTAACATGGACTGCTAATTCGCGATCGTGAACAATGAATTGTGGCCTCAAATTACAAGGCAGCAAGGATAAGAAGAAGAATTCAGTTTTAAAAAATTCAAGGTTATGACCCACTTATTGATGCCTAATAAATTGCAATAGGTCATAAAAAGCACAAGACATCTTTGAAAGGTCAAGTATCAAAAACAATCAACACATATACAATCGACACATAAGATCAAATTTTCACTTTAGGGAGCTTCCATCAAGCATTCCTAATTCTGAATGAAGTTCAATCTTTCATCATTGAGAGGTTTAGTGAAAATATTTGCAAGTTAATAATTTATGTCAATAAATTCTAAGACAACATCACCCTTATAGATATGATCTCTAAGAAAATGGTGTCTAATGTCTATGTGTTTACTCCTTGAGTGTTGGATGAGATTCTTAGAGAGATTGATAGCAGCAGTGTTATTTTAATTGGAATGTGATCAATAATTTTGCCAAAATCCTTTAATTGTTGTTTCATCTAAAAGACTTAGGTGCAACAACAACTCGCAGCTACATACTCGGCTTCCACAGTGGATAAGGCAATCGAAACTTGCCTCTTTGCTAAACCAAAATACTAGACATTCTCCTATTATTGGCAAGTTCCAAAAGTGCTTTTTCTATCTAAAAGACTACCTACATAATCTGTATCTGACTAACCTATGAGACTAAAAGATGAGTCCCTAGGATACCATAAACCTAAGTTTAATGTGCCATGAAAATATTTGAAAATTCTTTTAACGACCTTTAAATATGATTCTTTAGGAGAGGATTTGAACATAGCACATATGCATACATTAAACATAATATCAGGCCTAGAAATAGTTAGATAAAGTAGAGATCTGATCATACCTCAATATCTCTTATTATCTACCGTCTTACCCGATTCATCTTTGTCCAACTTGATGATACCACTTATGGGGGTTTTTGCTACTTTGCAACTATCCATGCCAAACTTCTTAAGTATCTCCTTTGTGTATTTGGCTTGGTTGATGAAAATCCCTTCTTTGGTTTGCTTGATTGTAGACCAAGAAAGAACTTGAGCTCTCCCATCATGTTCATTTCGAATTCCCTAGTCATACACTTAGCAAAGTGCTCACAAAGAGATTCATTAGTAGCACCAAAAATGATATTATCAACATAAATTTGTACAATAAGTGTATCATGCTTATGCCTTTTAACAAACAGTGTAGCGTCCACCTTTTCTTTATCAAAATCATTTTTTAAAAGAAATGAATTGAGCCTTTCATACTAAGCTATTGGAGCTTGTTTCAATCCATACAAGGCTTTATTCAATTTAAAAACATGATTAGGAAAATTATGAGGCTCAAAACTAGGAGGTTGTTCAACAAAATCTTCCTCCTCAATTACTCCATTTAAAAAGCACTTTTTACATCCATTTGAAAGAGTTTAAAATTCATATGGCATGAAAAGGATAAAAGAATCCTAATGGCCTTTAATCTTGCTATGGGGGCAAATGTTTCATCATAATCTATGCCTTCCTCTTGGGTGTAACCCTTAGCAACCAATCTAGCTTTATTCTTAGTGATGAAACCTTGCTCATCTAGTTTGTTCCTAAACACGCATTTGCAACCTATAATTGGGTGTTCTTTAGGCCTAGGGACAAGTTCCCATACCTTGTTTCTCTCAAATTAGTTGAGTTCCTCTTGCATGGAAATCACCTAACTTTTATTATCAAGAGCCTCATCAATAGATTTTGACTCAAGTTGAGAAACAAAAGCAAGAATATTATTTAAAAGATTAAGTTGAGATCTAGTACTTTTACCCTTAGAGGTATCACCAATAATCAAATCTTTAGGGTGATCCTTGGAGAGTCTCTAATCCTTAGGTAGATCTTGACTTGACTTAACTTCTTGTTGATGTTGTGGTTCCTCATCTACTCTTGATGATTCACTTTCTTCCTTATCTTTATCCTCTTTTCTTATAATGTCTTCCAATTCTAATTTTTCAATGTCACCTACAAGATCATCAACAAAAATACATTTCTTAAGATCAAGTTTAATAGATTCATAAAAAATAACATTCATTGACTTTTCAACTACCATAAAACAATTATTAAAGACTCTATAAGCCTTGCTAGAGGTGGAATAACCTAAAATATACCTTCATTGGTCTTGGAATCAAATTTCCCAAGATTATCTTTGGTATTCAATATATAACACTTGCAACCAAATACTCTTAGGAACGATATCTTGGGTTTTCTACTATTCCATAGCTCATAAGATGTTTTATTGATAATAGGTCTTTTAAAAACTCTATTTGCAATATAACACAAAGTATTAATGGCTTCGACCCAGAAGTAATTAGGTAAAGAATACTCATTGAGCATGGTTCTAGCCATTTCTACTGGTGTTCTATTCTTCCTTTCTACAACACCATTTTGTTGTGGTGTTTTAGGAGTTGAAAAGTTATGAAAAACTTCATTCTCCAAATAATAGGTTTTAAAGGACTCATTTTAAAATTCCTTTCCATGGTCACTTCTTATAGAATAAATAAAGTAACCCTTTTCATTTTGAATTCTTTTGCAAAACTTTTGAAAGCATGAAAGGTATAATTTTTATAAGCTAGAAAGGATACCCAAGTAAACCTACAGTAATCATTAACTAGGACTAGTGCATAATGTTTTCCACCAAAGCTAGCACTTTTATTAGGTTCTATTAAATCCATATGAATTAGTTGAAGCGGTCTAGATGAACTTACAATATTGTTAGCTTTGTAAGAGGCTTAATGTTGCTTTGCCATTTGGCAAGGACCACACGTCTTGTCTTTAGTGAAGTTTAGCTTGGGAAGGCCTTCCACTAGTTTTCCTTTCATAGGCTTCGTAGTAGATCCATGCTTGCATGTCCAAGCCTTCTATGCCATAACCAAGCCTCATTACTAAAAGACATATGACACTTGAAAGATTGGTTAGACAAATTGTCTAAGTCAATTGAGTAGGTATTGCCTTTTCTTTCACCTTGAAAACAACCTCATCATCCACTAATATGGTGACTCGACATTCTTTAGGATCAAAGGTGACTTTATTACCTTTGTCACACAATTTACTTACACTTAACAAATTATGTTGTAAGCCATTAACTAATAAAACATTATCAATCAAAGAACAATCATTCTTACTAATGGTTCCAATGCCAATTACCTTACCTTTGGCATTGTTACCAAATGCGATATTTCCATCTTCTTTTTCCTTCAATGCCATGAATAGCTTCCTATTGCCCGTTATCTGCTTAGAGCATCCACTATCCATATGTCAATTGCTTGATTTATTGATGGCTGTCATAAATCCCTACACAATATAAGAAAAGCCCTTTTTCTTAAGTACCCAAGCATACTTGGGTCCTAGAGGTTAGGAGTTGAAGGGTCCTCTAATTTGAGGTGAGCCTTCATAATATGACAATGAATATTAATATGCCCATATTTCATGCAATAGTGACATTGGAGTTTAGACTTGTCAGTTTTTCTCCTATGCTCAATCCTAGTATGAGTAGGAGCCTTCTCATACTTTGGTTATGTAAGTGCATGAATGATGAGGAATTGTATAGAGTTGTTTGTGTTTGTGTGTGTGAGCATGTTTCTTGTTATACAAGTAAGCGTGATTAGCCTTTGTTGAAGTAGGCCTTTAGCTATTTTATGCTTTCCTTTTCGCGTTAGGCATTGGGAATTTAATGCTTAGAACACTTTTCTTCTTCATGATCTCAACACTTGAGGTTTAAGGTGTTGTTGGTCTAACAAATGTAGTAAGTGATGATGTGGATGAGGAGGCTCCATTGAAGCTTAAACCATGTCTAATTAAGGGAGGCCTTTATGATCCTATGAGTGTATCCAAAACTTCCTTACCGTTATGAAATTTAGAGATAGAGGTTTTAAGCTCAATCACTTATTCTTTTAAGGAGTCATTCTCTTTTCTGAGTAAAGTTAATGATGAAGATGATTTGGAAAGATTTTCCATTGATTTTTTGAGTTCTTCATTTGAAGTCCTCAATTCACTTACAAGATCACTAAGGGATTTGTAATTATCCTCTAGTTTTGAGCATTTTCTCTTGTAAGATTTCATTTGTGACTTATACTTGTCACATCTCATAGTGGGAGCTTCTAGAAGCTCTTCATCTACATCTTCTAAGTTATCATAATCTAAATGAGAATGAGATGAAGTGCTTACCTCGTTAGGAGAGTCTTCTTGAGCCATAAAGCATATGTTGGCAATCTCTCCATCCTCTTCATCCTCACTTAAGTTATCATCCCAAGTGGCTTTGAAGCTTTTTCTCTTCTCTTTATCCTCTTTCTTCTTATTCTTTAGCCTGGGATAGTCATACTTGATGTGGCCTTGCTTGCCACACTCATAACAAGTGACTTCATTTGATCTCTCTCTAAGATTAGGAGTTATTTTTTTGAAGTTCCTTTTTTCTTTTATTCTTCTAATGAGCTCCTTGGTTCTGCTAGAGAGCATTACTAGCTCCTCTTCCTCCTTACACTTTCTTTTTCACTTAAACTAACCTCCACTTCCTTCTCCTTAGAAGTGGACTTGAGTGCTCAGGTTTTCTTCTCATGTTTTTCAAATTTTTCTTCTTGGCCCCTCATTTTATTCATCTCTTCATCTTTCTTTAAGGTTAACTCATGAGTGAAGAGTTTCCTATCAAGACATCCGTTGGTACCTTTGCTATTTCTAGATTAGATTCTTGGATACTACACACTCTAGCACCAAACTTTTCAAGAGGCAAAGACTTTAAAATTTTGGAGTTTACCTCATGATTTGTGAGAACTTACCAAACTTCTTCATGTTGGTGACAATTGCTAGGAGTCTATTAGTCATGTCGGTGATGTTCTCATCCTCCTTCATCATGAACAACTCCCACTCTGTCACATACATCTCTAACCGGCTGGATTTCACTAAGGTGGTGCCTTCGTGATAGTTCTCCAATGCTTTCCATATCCCATGGGCTATTTGGCAATGTTGTACTCTTCCCATCTCTTCTCTTAAGAGAGAGCTTAGAAGAATTGTCATGGCTCTCTTGTTCTTGCCATTTGATCTACTATGTGCTTTAACCCACTCTTCTCTAGGAATGAGTTCTTCACTTCCATCTACTACTTTGATGGGTGGCTTCCATTCTTTAACCATAACATTCTAAAGATCCACCACATATGTATCAAGATAGATATCCTTCATATACTTCTAATGAGTATAATTAGCTCCATCAAAGTAAGGCTTGAGGTGTGAGTGGATTCCCTCTTGTGCCATGATCTTTGCTTACCCAATCAAGGTTTGTTTGTGAGACTTAGCTCTGATACCACTTGTTGGCCAAGGGCACCAAGAAGGAGGGGTTGAATTATTCAAAAATAAAATAAGGGATAAGATGGTTAAGAAGTTGAGTAAAAAAAAAGAGAAATTGACACTAGTGTTTATAGTGGTTCGAGTGTTAACCAACCCTATGTCCACTCCATAATTCTCTGTAATTGGGTATTTCACTCAACTCAAATGGTATTTCCAAGCTCACACCAAACTTGTACAACTTGTGTTTTAAAGTCTCATACTAAAACCTCTCATAAGTGTTTTCAGGGCTCACACTAAAACCTCTTACAATGGTTTTTATTGCTCACACCAAATAACCACTTAAAGCATAAATAAGAATTGAAAGAATGTGCAGTAAATTTGCAAGAGTTTGGTTACAAATTAATGAATTTTCTTGTATTTACATATGTTTGGTGGAGTATTTATAGCTCTTATCGACTAAAGTGACGTTAGACTAAAACTATTAACAAATCCTAAAGATGTTCTAGCCAAATTCAGTATTAAATACTTGTCAGGCTGAAGTCGCGATCACTACTACCTATTTCAAATTTTGGCTAAAAATCCTATTTGTGTCTAACGGCTAGTCCACGTGTCAGCTTTTTGTTGTTCATCCAGGAAAATATAGCCATTGTGTTCTAACCACTCTCAAAAGTTGCGATCACGAGATATCAATGCCTTGAGCGCGATTGAGACTGCAAATTCCTCTGTTTTGAAGAGAAACTTCAACTGCTTGAGTTGTGATTGTAAACAAACTTTTGCCCTCGTGATTTTTGATCTTCAATGGATACTTGGGACACTTGGCAAGCTGTGGTTGTGGCTTTGGTTCCCTCCTTTATCACTATGAAATTCACAATTGCGACAAAGGCATGACACACATCGCAAATTCCTCTGTGGCTAAGGCTTTGGAAACTTTGGGTGTGTTGGGTAGTGAAGTTGTTTGCAAATTCCTTTAGCCTAGCTTCATCCTTCCTTGTGACTGATTCGCGGTCACGATTTACAACACACTCACCACGAATTAAAGCGAACTTTACAATGTTGGAGATTTGGACTCTATCCAACTTTCAATGACAAAATCTAACTTATAATATGCAAAACAACACTTAATGAAAACATTATAATTGATCAATCTTTATTGTCAAGATCAAAAAAGGTTCATGATAGGTTAATCAACCTAGTCTAATAGTCTCCTTTAGTAATAATGGGAAGGAAAATGTAGTGGGTATAGGTAAAGTAGGTAACTGTGGTAATTCACCCATTATTGGAAAAATTGTTTTTGTTATTAGTCTTAAACATAACCTTTTAATTGTAAGTTAATCATGTGATAAAGATTTAAGGGTTATGTTTGAACTTTAAGATTGTTAAGTGTCAAAGATAAATGCAATAAACTTTTGTTTATAGGTAGAAGAGTTAAAAATATTTATGTTATTAATTTAAATTCCTTAACTAACAAGTGTCAAGTGTCTTGTAACTATAATAAATGAATGGCAGACTTGGGGTAGAAGACTTGGACATGTAACCATGGTGTTAATCAACAAATTGAGGAAGAAGGATCTAATTGAAGGACTTTTTAAGATTAACTTCTCAAAAGATAGAGTATGTGATTTATGTTAAAGAATTAAAAAAGTCAAGACCTTATTTAAAGTTAAAAACAAAGTGAGTTCTGTAAGACCTCTTCAATTATTACACATAGATCTCTTTAGTCCTACTAGGAATATTAGCTTAGGAGGCATTCATTATGTATTTGTCATTATAGATGACTTCTCTAAATATGCTTTAGTCTTATTCCTTCCTCATAAGGATTCTTGTTTTAATGTTTTTAAGTTTTTTGTGAAAATAATTTAAAATCAAAATGATTTAAAAATTATAGTCATTAGAAGTGATCATGGAGGAGAATTTGAAAATGTAAAATTTCAAAGTTTTTGCAAGGAAAATGGTATTTCACATAATTTTTCAATACCTATAACTACTCAATAAAATGGGGTAGTTAAAAGGAAAAATAGAACACTCCAAGAAAGGGCTAGAACCATGCTTAATGAATATAATTTACTAGAATACCTTTGGAAAATTTTATAAACACTTCTTATTATGTTTTGAATAAAGTGTTAGTGAGACATATTTTAAAGAAAACTCCTTATGAATTGCAAAACCAAAAAAATCCAAGATCACATATTTTAGAGTTTTTAGTTATAAGTGTTTTATGATAAACACTAAAAACATCCTTAATAAGTTTGATTTCAAATCTGATGAAGGAATCTTCTTAGGATATTCCGCCACTAGTAAAGGATATACGGTCTTCAATAATCAAACTCTGATTGCAAAAGAGTCAATGCATGTAGTATTTAATGAATCTCACCAAGCTTTTTTGAGTTATAAAGAAAATATTAATAATCATGTAGGGTGAAAAGAGGATGACAATAGAGAAAAGAGTAAGGAGATGGTTGATAAGCAAAAAATGGATGACAACTCAAATGTTTTTACACCTCTTACACACCTTCAAGTGTGAAGCTAAGGGTCCAACAACTAGAAAAGGATCAGATTTAGAAGAAATATCATCCTAAAGATTTCATCATTGGTGATATGTGAAAAAGGCTAGCAACTAGATCCTCTCATAGAAATAATTGTGATAATCTTGTTTTTTTTTTCTCTAATTAAGGCTAAAATAATATATGAAGATATTAGAGATGAACATTAGGTTTTTGCTATGCAAGAAGAACTTTATCAATTTAATAGAAATAAGGTTTGGACTTTAGTTCTAAGACCTAGTAACCACTTCATCATTAAAACCACTGTTATAAGTAAGAAGATAGAGAAGAGTAAAAAATGAGGCATACGATTTATAGTGGTTCAGGTATAATTGACCCTACGTCCACTCCCCAATTCTCTGCAATTGGGTGTTCCACTAACTCATAATGGTGTTTCTAAGCTCACACCTAACTTTTACACTTTGTGTTTTCAAGGCTCACACAACAACCTTTACACATTGTGTTTTTAAGTCTCATACAATAACCTTTACACTGTGTTTTTAAGGCTCACATAATAACTTCTCTTGAGTGTTTTCATAGGCTCACACTACAACCTTTCTTACAATTGGTGTTTGATGCTCACACCCAACACTTACAATCTCATAAAAGAGAGAAGAAAAATGAGTAGCAAAAGATTGAGACCTTTAACACAAGTAATGAATTCTCTATATATATTTTTTTATCACTGTTTGGTAAAGTATTTATACCCCATACCCACCAAAGAGACGTTAGTCTTTAAAGCTCAATAAATCTTCAAGATATGCTAGGCAGATTTGCATTAATTGCATGTCATGCAGGAGTCACGGTCACTATAGCTCGTTCGCGATCGCGAAATCCAAATTTCTATACGAGAGCTAAAAATTGAGGCGAAAAAACCCATTTGTGTCTAACGATTAGTCCACGTGGCAGCTCCTCATTGGTCCATTAGGAAAATATAGTCGTTGTTGTCTAACTGCTCACAAATGTTGTGGTTGTGATTCTTCCTTGTACAGGGCACGACTTAGGATGTGAATTCTTGTATTTGAAACACAACCTTTTTCT
The DNA here is from genome assembly GCA_949677035.1 of Omphalea diandra. Classification (NCBI taxonomy): domain Eukaryota; kingdom Viridiplantae; phylum Streptophyta; class Magnoliopsida; order Malpighiales; family Euphorbiaceae; genus Omphalea; species Omphalea diandra. Next base: position 14,611 of record CATIWR010407719.1, read on the forward strand.
TTTTGAACGCGGTCACTACCTAAAATGTCGCCCTTGCGAATTTTGTTCTCCAATGGATACCTGGGACACTTGGCATGCTATGATTATGGATTGGCTTCCCTATTTAATCACTTTGAAAGTCATGGTCGTGATTGAGGCGTGACACAGACCTCGAATTCGTCTGTGACTTTGGCACTCCCATTTTTGGATGAGTCGCGACAGTGATGGTACCCGCGAATCCCTCTGGCCAAGTTTCATCCTTTCTTTGAACTAAGTCATGGTCGCGAATTACAAACCACTGACTGCGAATCTGGATGAACTTTGCCTTCTTGAAGATTATGAAATCCTTCCAACTTCCAATTGAAATCTAACTTAATTTATGCAAAACAACACTTAAATGAAACATTAGATATGATCAATCTCCTTTGTCAAGATCAAAAAAGGTCAAAGACTTAGGATTAAACATCCTAGTCCAATAGATATTACTTGTATCTACTACATATATGGGTTTCATACTCTTTTAAATTAATGCCAAAAGTGCATTTTTAAATGGATTTATAGAGGAGGAAGTGTATGTGGCATAACCTCCTAGTTTTGAAAATGGTGAACATCCAAATCATGTTTATAAACTTACTAAAGCCTTACTTTACTTAAAACAAGATTCAAGATCTTGGTGTGATAGGTTGAGTATCATTTTGTTGGAGAAAAGGTTCTCAAAAGGTTTAGTAGACACCATATTTTTTACTAAAAAGCACAAAAGGGATATTTTGATTGACCAAATATATATATATGAGCACATTAGCCATTCCATGAACATGGCAACATTCATAATGACCATTGACTGGGTAATAATAACTACATTAACAATTTTTGATAGTTTCAAACTATGTGAGCACTCGCTAATTTTTCCTTGATAGACATATGCATAAAGACCTCCAACAAACTTTGAAATAAGAATTAAGAATCAAGAACTAATGATTAAAAAGTGATGCTATTAGAAATAAAGAGTTCATTTACACATTCTTTAAAGCTTAGTGAGTTATCTTCAAAAGAATAAGAAAAGCTATTTGAAGCTCCTTGGCCATTCAACTTAAGACTTAAATTAAGCTAGAAATATTTTTTTATGTTATAATACTTTTGTAAAAGAGCAACTTGAATATTTTAAGAGTAATCCTCTTTTAGTAATATTTACAATTCTTGTGAGAGGATCATTACTGGCATTAGGTAACTAGAAGTTCTTATGCTATTATAAAAGGCTTAAGATAGAGCCTTAAATCTATCTTAGGTAGGTTTTAGATAGTGCTTAAAAACTATCTAGTGTAGTTTTAGTGATAACTAATAAATTTTACATAATAAACTTTAGTGGTATCAAGTAAATTCACTCTTATAATAGTTAGAATAAAAGCTTGGTAAGCTATTTGTTAGTGAAACTCTTTAGTTACACGTTAGAGGATGACATAAGACAAGTTAGGGCTAAGTCTCAATAAATATATTTGTCTTATGATTAATCTCTTCCTTAACTTTTTAAAATTTTAATTATTTGCCATTATCCTATTTACCCCCTCTCCCTCTCCTTCCTAGGGCATCTTTTGGACAATGATGTTTCTCGACTCACTAAGGCTTTTTATGGATTAAACTAATCACCTAAAGCTTTGCATGAGATATTAAGCAATTTTATTTTAGAAAATGGTTTTAGATTTGGCTAACACCACTTTGTTTATAAAAAGGCATGCTAAGGATATATTAATATTCTGAATCTATATTGATGGTTAGATTTAGTGCTACTAATGTTTTCTTTTGTGAAGAATTTTCAATATTATTAAAAGTAAGTTTGAAATTTAGTATGATGGGAGATCTTGAGTTTGTCCTTAGACTCCAAATCAAGCAAGGAAATGATGGAACATTCATCAATCAAGCAAAGTACACCAAAGAACTCTTGAGATTCAAAATGGAATCAAGCAAGGCTTGTAAAACCAATGAACATAAACGCCAAAACAGACAATGATGAAAAACATAAAGGAATAGATTAAAAAGCTTTATAAAGGTATGATTAAAGATCTTTTGTACCTAACTTCCTTTATACTCAATATTATGTTTAGTGTTTGTTTATGTGGCAAATTTCAAGCTTACCCTAAGTAATCAAACTTGCATTTAGTTAAACATAAATTTAAATGCTTGCATGACACTCATAATTTAGATTTATGGTATCCTAAGGGATCTTCTTTTGATTTAGTAGGATACTTTGATATTGACTTTTCTAGTAGCATTATTGATAGATAGAGTGCCTTAGGTACTAATCATTTATTAGGTCATTGATTAGCATCTTGGAGTAGAAAGAAGCATTAAATTGATCTTTCTGTAACAAAAGTATAATACATAGTTGTTAATCTTTGTTGGGCTTAAATACTTTAGATGAGATAATAATTCAAGATTATAACATTTATGTTGATCGAGTTCTAACCAAGTACGCTAACACAAGTTCTATCAAATTGACTAAGAATCCCATCTAATATTCTAGAAGCAAACATATAGATATTAGACATCATTTTATTAGAGATTCTGTGAATGATGGAGCTGTTATACCAAAATCTGTAGACATTGACCATTAATTGGTATATATTTTAAGGTCTAAATTCTGATTTTTTAGGAATTTTTTAATGAACAAAGTAATTTGAAGAATGTTTTCTTTTGATTTTTATGTAAGGCTATGAATTTTAATGATTTAATATATTTTAATAGACTTAAGGAGATTATTGAATTTATATATTAATATATTAAAGAAATGATTTTATATTAATGAGATTATTATTTTAATTTAGATTATGTTATTATGAATTATATTTAGTGAGTTATGTTTAATGAACATTATCCATTTAAGAATTTAATCATAAATGAGTATGAGATTATATTAATATTTTAAAGATGAGTTATGTAAGACAATATTTTTAATGATTTAATGATTTAAAGATATGAAACTAATTATTTAAGTGTGAATTTAATTGAATTTAAAAATAAAAATTAATTTAAAGTAACATGAATATATGATTTAAATGAATTTAATATTAATTATATTGTGTGAAAAAATTATGATAAGTAAATACTTAAGAAATTTAATTAAATGATGTTAAGAATATTAAATTATTTAAGTTTATTTAAATTATCGATTAACTTGATTTGATTGACGATAATATGTGAACTAGTTTAATTTAAAGTATTTAATTATGCAAAATTAAATTATTTAAGAGATGAAATTTTATGAATTTGAGAGGTTAAATTAAATTATAAAAAATATTTTGTGTTATGGAAATAAATTAATTGTTGTTAACTTGAGCTTCGTAAGCTACCCTTCATGACGAGTGTTGCATTTTTGCAATGGTCATGGTTTATTGATACCTCAATAGGCGTGGCTCATCGATACCTTAACAAGCATTGCATTTTCGTAATAGGTGTTAGACCAACTGACTTGATGTGAACAAAACTCTCAAAGCCTTGACATGGGCATTGGATTTATAACAATGAGCATTGGGAAAGCACTAAGTGGACCCTTCAATGGAAGATTTTCAAAAGTTTAATAGGCATTGAGATCCTTTTTAATAGACATTGAAAGCAAGCCAACAACCATTGAAGTATTGTAGAAAATCTTAAAAAATAGAGCATCAAGTTCACATCCTTCTAGAAACTTACAATGAGCATTATCCATACCTCAATAGGAGTTGAAGTTGAATTCCAACAGGCATTGAGAAGCTCTAATAGTCATTGAAGGAGTTGGTGGCTAAAAAATTAAGAAAGTCAGAAGAGGAGCATCTAGACAAATCTCTCTCTAATAGCTAGCTTCAATGGGTATTTTAATAAAATTAACAATCATTGAAGTTGTATTCTCACCAAAAAACTAGCGTGGAGACTATCCAATAGGTGTTGAGTGACTATTCTATGACATAGAGTGGCAACCTTCTTTCTAATGGCTAGTTTTATGTCTCTGCCTATAAAAGGACCTTCCCACAAGAGAAACAACAAAAGAAAAATGATAAAAAAGCGAATAATTTTTATTATAAAAGCAATTTTTTAATAAAAGGGGTGAAAACAAATGTGATCTAGCTTTAAGGGAATATCATTATCAAAAGCTTTTAAAAGTCATCTTTAAAAATATAGTTGAAGAATAAGCTTTAAGACTTATTTCAAAACTCTGCACCAAATCATGCATATCTTATGAGTGCATTCCTTAACACTTATTACTTAAGTAAGAGTGTTTTTTCTCTTCTTTTAAGTTGTAAATTCTTTTGAGAAAGTTTGTGGTTAGGAGATCTTAGAAGATCCAAAACCATTCTTATGAAAGGTTAAGGTAGTACCTACAAACTACTTTGAGAAATGATTTCAGTAACACCTAAAAGTTTACTTGAAATGACTTGGTAGTGCCTATAAACTACTGTTGTAAAGGTGGCTGATAGCAACTGGAAGCTATCTAGATAGTGAAAGGCTTTAGTAGGAAAACAAAAAGGGAGGACGTAGCCAGGATTGTGTCAAACCTCTATAAATTAGTTGTCTCGATTCTTCATTATTTTTGTACTTGGTTTTAATTATTTTTACTTTCCATTACCCTATTCAACCCCCTTTTTCTAGGGCACCAAAAGACAATAATTAATATCATAGCTTGTCTTTCTATCAAGGCTTAAGGGCTCAGAGTAAAGATCATGGCAAGTCATGAGGAATCACAATCAATCCATAAGCCACTATTCTTCAAAAGAGATGATTACAGGTATTGAAAAAATCACTTGGAGATTTTTCTAGATAGTGAAACCATAAATCTATGGGACATTGTTGAAGAAGGAAGAAAAGTTCCTTGAAGAAGGAAGAAAAGTTCCTACTAAAATGGTTGGAGATGTCCTAGTACCCAAGCCCAAGAGTGAATGGCTAGCTGAAGAGAATAAGGCAAACTTGAAAAATAGATGAGCTATGCACGTTCTCTTATTTGCAATCCATAAATCTCAGTATGCTAAGCTACAAATGTGCACATTGACTAAAGAAATATGGGACACCTTGCAGACTCAACATGAAGGTCCCAGTGAAGTCGAAAAGAAAAAGATAGAAATACATACTTTCATGTATGAAACATTTGTATACCAGCCTACAGTAGGTTCATTGACATAGTGGGCACTCTCAAAATTATTAGGAAGTCCTATTCCAATGAGGATATGGTAGCACAGATCCTAAGAAATCTTCCTAAGGACAAGTGGGAAGCTAAAAAGACAATAATAAAGGAAGCTAATAAGATGAAAGTCATATCACTAGATGAGCTCATGGGAAAACTTCTAGCCCATAAAATCACTTTTGAGAAGACATTTGAAAGCTCTAGAGTGAGAAACAAAGATTTGGCCCTAAAAGCCAAAGAGGTATGCTCTGAATCCCTTTCTTCTTATTGTTTGCTAACACTTCTAGTGATGATGAAAATAGTAGCAAAGATGAGCATCTTGTCTTCATAACAAACAAAGTAAAAAGATTTCTTTCATAGAGTAAAAGGGCAAGGAGATACAAGAAGAAAAGTAGCAAGAGTAAACTCATTTGCTATAAATGTAATGAGAAAGGGCACATAAAGCCTGATTGTCCTAAGTTGAAAAAGAGCAAAGTTCATACGATGAAACACACCTCTAAGAAAGATAAAGAACTGTACAAAGCTACTTGGGATGACACAAATGGCTCTAAACTTGATGAGGAGGATGCTAAACAAGAGCTGACCATTCTTTATCTCATAACAATTAAAGAGAAATCAGATGAGTCCTCAAGTAAGCACTCCTCCAGCAATTATAGTGACAGTGATGGTGAACATTAGGTAAATCCTCTTGATTCTTATTCTATAGATGGATTATATTCTATCATCACCAAACTCACCTTGAAAGTCAAGACTCTTAAATCTAACACTTCATCTCTTATGAAAAAGAACAAATCTTTAAAAGATTGTGCTAACAGTCATGAGACTCTGGCTAAAAAGGTTGAGTCTCTCATAGTTGAGAATTGCAAGCTCAAAGATAATCTCAACAAATTCACAAAAGGAAAAGAGAAATTAGAATCCATCCTTGAAATTCAAAGGAGCCCATCCATTAAGCATAGATTAGGATACAATGCTTTTATTTCTACTGCTTCTTTTACTTCTAAAATAGTCTTTGTTAAGGCTAAGGAAATTAGTATGCCTAACCTAATTAGAATGCCAAAAGTTCCCAAAAAGGGAAATGCCATGACAAATGGCATAAAGGCTAAGTCTCAACCTATTCACACATAATTGAGACATGCTCCTTCTAGAGGTAACTATGCCTACATGTACCATTCTTACAAGCCTAAGATACAAAATCTCCAAAGGTATAGAATTTGGCATAATCATGCATATTAGTATACACCTTACATGAGAGCACCTCACATGAGAAACACTCTTAAACAATTAGCTCAAAGGAGTTATAAATCTCAGAAACACCATGTGCATGCTCTACTTAGAAATAGAACACTAGTGCACTTTAATGGTGAATGGTTTTACTATCACTACCTTGCTAAAAGGCACATTGAGCAAATGGCTAGATATAATCCCTTAGGATCCAAAAAGATTTGGTACTTAAGACTTGATTCTCTTTGTTTTGTAGATATGCTTGAAATCTTAATTTGGAAAGCAAGAGTGGTATCTAGACAGTGGATGTTCAAAGCACATGACAAAAAAAAGGGAGTTCTTCACACAATTAGAGAAAATTGAAGGACTTAGAAACGTGTCATTTGGAGACATTGGGAAAGCCAAAATCATTAGCATATGTATCGTTGGTAAGGATATTGATTCACCTATCCTCAATAAAGTTTTGCTTATTGATGGACTCAAACATAATTTGCTGAGCATAAATCAGCTTTGTGAAAAAGGTCTTAGAGTTATATTTGAACCACAAGCTTGTTATGTTTCATGGATGAGTGATAACAAAATTTTGTTCATTGGTCGGATAATTCATAACATTTATGTCATTGATTTAAATTCTCTCATTGATCATGATGCAAAGTGTCTAGTATCTATAGTATATAAAGGTAAAACCCGATATATAAGGTTAGGCCATGCTAGCATGTAACTCTTCAACAACCTGAAAAGAAGGAACTTGGTTGAAGGTCTACCTGAAATCAAATTTGTAAAGGAAGAAATTCGTGAAGCAAGTCAAAAGGGAAAACAAGTAAAATATTTATTCAAAGCCAAAAACAAGGTAAGTTCATCTAGACCCTTGCAATTGCTTCACATGGATTTGTTTGGACCCACTAGAGTATCTAACTTTAGAGGCATGCATTATGCATTTATCATAGTAGATGATTACTCTAGGTATACTTGGGTGTTGTTCCTCCCTCACAAGGACTCTTGTTTTAATGCCTTTAAGGCCTTTGCGAAAAGAATTCAAAACCAGAATGATTTGAAAATCTCTTCAATTAGAAGTGACCATAAAGGAGAGTTGGGAATGCTAAATTCCATAGCTTTTGTATTGAATATGGTATCTCACAAAAACTTCGTAACTGCTAAAACACTACAACAAAATGGTGTAGAAGAAAGGAAGAACGAAACTCCTTAAGAAATGGCTAGGACCATGTTAAATGAGTACAATCTTCCTAAGTATTTTTAGGATGAAGCTATAAACACTTCTTATTATGTCTTAAATAAAGTATTAGTCAGGCTCTAGTTAAAGAAAACCCCCTATGAGTTATGGAACAATTGGAAGCCCAAGATTGCATATTTTAGATTCTTTGGTTATAAATGTTTTATTCTAAACATTAAAGACAACCTTAGCAAATTTGACTTCAAATCTGATAAAGGAATTTTCCTTGGATACTCTTATACCAGCAAAAGGTATAAAGTCTTTAACAAGAGAACACTTATTATTGAGGAGTCTATGCATGTTATTTTTTATGAATTTTATCCCACTTCTTCAAGAATAAAAAAAATGTTGATGATCTTACAAGTCTCATGAGTGAGTTGAATATTAGAAAATAAAGGAAGAATGCAGATAAGCCATAAGAATTGAGGAGTAAAGACAATTTAGATGAACCTGTTCCTACTCCAAATGAATAACAAACTTAGTTGGATAGGGACTGGGTCTTCAAAAAAGATCATCCAAGAGATCTCATCATTGGTGATCCATCAAGTTGGGTGACAACTAGATTATCATTTAGAAATGCATGCACCAATCTTACTTGTTTCCTTTATTGAGCCTAAGACCATAGATGAGGCCATACAAGATGAACATTGGGTACTTGCTATACAAGATGAACTTAATCAATTTGAAAGAAACAAAGTATGGACCTTAGTTCTTACACCTCAAAAACATTCCATTATTGGACTAAATAGGTCTTTAGGAATAAGCTTGATGAGCATGGAACCATAGTTATAAACAAGGCTTGGTTAGTAGCCAAAGGCTATAACTAAGAAGAGGGAATTGACTTTCATGAGACCTTTGCTCTAGTGGTAAGACTGAAAAGCCATTAGGATTTTGCTTGTATTTGCATCTTATATGAATTTCAAATTATATCAAATGGATGTCAAGAGTGCTTTCCTTAATGGCTACATTCATGAAGAAGTATATGTTGAACAATCCCCTAGTTTTGAAAGCTATAACTTTCCTAACCATGTGTTCAAGCTTACCAAAACCTTATATGGCTTAAAGCAAGCTCTAAGAGTTAAGTATGAAAGGTTGACCAACTTTTTTATAAAGAAAGGGCTTTCCAAATGGTTGATTGATATAACATGCTTTTTTAAATAGAATAATGGAGACTTATTGCTTGTGCTAATATATGTAGATGATATCATTTTTGGTGCCACTAATTTTTGCTTGTGTAAAGATTTCTCCAAAGTAATGAAAAGTGAATTTGAGATAAGTGTGATGAGAGAACTCAAGTTCTTTCTCAGATAACAAATGAAATAAGGGAAGGAGGGAATCTTTATTAACTAAGCCAAATATACAAGGAAACTAATCAAAAGATTTGGCGTGGAGAACAACAGACCATGTAAAAAACTCCAATGAGCACCAACATTAAGTTAAGCCCAATTGACCATGCTAAGGTTATGGATGAAAAGCTGTATAGAGGTATGATTAGTAGTCTTCTCTATTTAACAAGATCTAGGCCTGATATTATGTTCAGTGTTTGCTTATGTGCTAAATATTAGTATAATCACAAGGACTCTCATTTGCATGTTGTAAAACACATGATCAAATACCATATTGGGACTTCTAACTTAAGACTTTGGTATTTTAAGAGTTCTTCATTTGAGTTAAATATATTTTTAGATGCTGATTTTGTTGGATGTACCTTAGATAGAAAAAGCACTTTAAGCACATATCAATTACTTGCTCAATGTTTAGTATCTTAGAGCATCAAAAAAAAAATTCAGTTGCTTTGTCTACTATTGAAGCTGAATATGTGACAACAAGTCTTTGTTGTGCTTAAATCCTGTAGATGAAGTAACAACTTATTGATTATAATGTTATTGCAAAATCAAGTGTCCATCAAATGTAATAACACTAGTGCCATCAACTTGTCTAGGAATCCCATTCAACATTCAAGGAGTAAGCATATAGATACAAGACATCACTTTCTTAGAGATCATATTAATAATGGTGAAATTGTATTAGAATTTTTTGATACTAACCATCAATTGGCAGAGGATTTTACTAAACCTTTTTATGATGAAATGATGCAACTCATTAAAAGGGAACTTGGAATGATTGATAGAAGTTCATTGGATTAACTTTAACAAGTTCTTCTCTTTCACCTTTATTAATTCATGCATAATTATTATTGGTTAATAGTTGATTTGTTGTTTAAAATGATTATCATTGAAGTCTTTATACTCTATAAGCTACAGATTTTGATTGTGTATTATCTTGATCAAATAACCCTATATTAATTGAATTCATGACTATATCATTGAGTTTGGTTAGCCCTTAAGCATTAAGAAAAGGGGGTTGAATTGGTGCGAAATTTAAAACTTAGAGGAAAGGTAAGGAATATGGAAATAGGAGTAGGAGAAGAAATAAACACACAATTATTTATAATGGTGCGGGTGTTAATGAACCCTACATCCACTCCCCAACTTTTCACAATTGGGTGTTCCATTAATACTAAATGGTGTTTTTAAGCTCACACCAAACTTGTACACTTTGTATTTTATGGCTCACACACAACCTTACAACTTGTGTTTTCATGCTCATAGAAAAGCCTTTCTAGTGTTTTCCCAAAGGCTCACACTTAATCTATTACAAGAGTTTTATAGCTAGGCTAACTCTCAAACCCAATAACAATGGTGTTTAATATTCACACCCTATAATATCAACTCACATATAAAGAAATGAAGGTTGAGAAACAAAATTGCAAGAGTTTGGTTATATTCAATGCTAATTTCTTTTACATTCATGTCTATTTGGTAGAGTATTTATAGGTAATAACCACCAAAGGGGCATTATAAAGAAATTGTCTAAATCTCTAAGGCATGCTAGGTAGATCTTGCATGAAATGCGTGTCAGACACCACTCATGGTAGGGACTAATAACTCGTAGTCACAATTTCACTTCGTGGTAAAGAACCCCGTTAGTATCTAATAGCTAGTCCACATGGCATGTTATCATTGGTCTTCATTCGTCTATTTGATTTTCATTATTTTCTTGCTTAGGTCACTATAATGATTTTCTTTGCAAATCCGTCTGGACCAAAGTCACCCATTCTTCTTAAAATGTCACAGTCATGAATTAATGATTCTTGACTACAAATTAGGATGCCTTTCATGATGCTTAAGAATTAGACTTTCATCCAACTTCCAAAGCAAATCTATCTTAAAAACTACAAAATCAACACTTAAAAATGATGTTAGAACATATCAATCTATATTGTCAAGATAAAAAAAGAGTTTTGACTTAGGTTTGACCAACCTAGTCCAATAATCTCCTTTTTTTTTTATTTTGACAACTTCAATTGATTTTGCAAACGATAAAGAGTTGCATTAGTATGAAGTTGAGATGGATAACTTAGTTTAACAAATTAAACTTGGTAAAATACCAATTTAAATTTGAAATGCAAATAACTAAATTGAGATTGCTCCCCCTCAAATTATACTCCCCCCTTAATTATGTTATGCAATTTCTTTTTCACTATTTCTCTCCCCTTTGTCAAGATAAAAAAAAATAGAATATAAAATGAGTCAAATAGGGATAAGCATAAAGTGATCTAGATAAAAAGCAATCATGTTTCAAGAACAAACAAAAGAAAAATAAAGTTTAAATTTTATTGATATAGATAAACAAAAACATAGAGATGTGGGATCATAAACTTAGGCTTAAAGATAAATAAAATAGAAGAAAATAACCATAGAAAGATTATAAGCATAAGAAAAAAACTAGAAGTTTGGAAAGCTGTTGTAACATTCTTATGCTCATTCATTAACATTCTCACATGAACATATTCTTGCATAAATTATTTGCAATCCTATATGAACATATGCATTAGATAAATGATCATTTTTATATGTGAATTAGATAAGCACAATGATGACACTTGTGCCATTGCATTTGGGACACTTGAACATATATGTATTGTTTTGTATAGTTGCATGGCAAATTATCATATATTGTGTGCATGATATAACATCATAAATAATGGTGTTTTAGAGCTTATTTAAATGTATAAGGAGCATATGTGGATTAGGAGATGGATGGTGGTGATGAAAGAGTGAAGAAGAGTGACTAAAAGAGGAATATTAAACTTCCAACTAATGGTAGTGAGACACCATGATTTTGTCTTATTAGGGTAGGAATACAAATTAAAATTTCATGTTTTAGGATTAGATTAGAGAGCCAAAAATGTGAGGGAGTGCATAAAAAAAAAAAAAAGAAAGGAAAATAGGAGGAGGAGGAACAAGAATAAGAATAAGAAGAAGAAGAATAAGAAGAAGGAGAGGGGGAAGAGTGAACTAGCTTGGAGGAAACCCTAAACTTTTTTAGTTTTGGCAAAATAGGAAAGTGATTTTATCTTCTTCCAACATGAAATTCCTCCTTCATAACATGTTAAACATGTATGATTAGGAAGAATTATGAAGTAATTTGAGGTAGAGCTCATGTATGGAGGTTGAAGCTCAAAAGAAACAAGAGCTGATTATGTTGATTTTGTTATTAGAGCATATTTTGTACCTACAATTTCATGACCCTAGAAGAGAAATTATGGAAAGTGTAAAATATTAAAGTAGTAGCTTTATGCCATATAAATGCATGTAAAATAGTTTTGCTTAATTTGGTGTGCGTGAGGAGATATGGCTCCTTCATTATGGTTGGTTCATAAACAATTGAAATCTCCTCAATCTAGTTGTTTTCATATATTTTGATGACCTTATAACATGAAATTTATAGGGTTATATCATCTAGCAATACGCATAAATCAGTCTTGCTTAATTTATTGTATGGAAAGAGACATGGCTCATTGATTGTGACTGACCCTGAACCCAATGAAACCTCATCAGTATTTTAATTATGTTTTCCTAGAATTTGATGGCCATAGAATCAAAATTTGATATTATGCCGAACTTGAAATTTGTATATTTATGTCTAATTTACATGCTTGTAAAATATTTTTGCCAAATTTATCGTGGTTGATGAGATATTGCCCCTTCATCATGATTGACTGTCAATAGGTTGAAAACCTGCTCACTCTGAGATTAGTCATTTGTTTTAGTGACTTTATATATTGAATTAGATAATTAGTACTACATGAAAAATGTTTCTTTATGTGTTTTGTAACGTTTGGTAAATTATTTTTGGAATTGGATTTGTACAATTTGAGATATACCCAAGATTGTAAGACCTAGTCAGACTAAGATGACATCGAAATGGGGAAAAATAAAAAAAATCACCATATTTTCTATAGGCCTTATACTGACTTGAAATTTAACTATGTTGTATCATTATGTGTCTAGTTTACTTGAAAAACAACTTAAGTCATTTGGATAAGTATCGTAAAAGTTATTATAGTTAGACTGCAGCAAGGTTAGGCTGCCATATAAGGAAAATATGCATAAACATTACGTCCAATTTCATGAAACATACCATAGTTGCATACCAAGCATTCATAATCATTTTGACATACTTATAACCATGTATGTATCAAATTTTAGGATTACAACACATTGAGGAAGCCTAAGAGAGAGGACCAAACCTACCATAAAAATTGGTCGTATTAAAAGGTGAGTAAAAGCCATAATTAGATTATAATGTGTATGTGTGATGATTTTTATGACATGGTTATGTTCTATTGCATGTATATGCGATTGAATTATGACATTTTACATGTGATTACAATTCAAGTGAGAAGTATATGATTTTAATGATTTCTTGGTATACCATTGTGAATGAACACTTGCATATGGAACAAAAAGGATGGTGTGACCAACTTGTCAAAGGCTTATAAGTCACTTGGAAAAAAAAAAAGGGACCAATATGTCTCATTGGCACATGTTATTGGTTAAGTGATTCACTTGTTATATGTTAGCCAGCAAAATCAAATGTCACTTGAATCACATGAATTCCCGAGAGCAGTGTTTGCCTTGCAAGGTCAAGATAAAAAATCAATATAGTGCTTTTGCACGTACAAAGTCAATTATTATACTTGTAATGTATCTTGATAATATTTGATTATTGGTTATAACATAAGAATTTCATTATTGTTTTTATTCATTGAGATGTGACTCACCAAATCATAATTTTGTTTTTCAAATACTGAAACACAGGGTTTAAATACTTTGGTGCACAGAGTTTTGTATTATGACAAATGGACCACAAGTCATCGACTGAATTCCAACTTTCTCTCTCCTTATGTCATGTACATATATCTGGATAGGAACCAATTTGTGGTCACCAACATTGAACATTAGTTAAAATATATGTACATTAAATACATGTTGGATTGTGTATGAATGATGAGTTTAATTTTATGCATATGTATTTTTAGACATGAATGCCATGATTTGTAAATGAAAATGGTCGTTACAAATAATGCATAATAGTGCAAAAGTCAGTATGCCCTATTTTTACTCGTTGTTTAATCTTTTCTTTTTCTAACCTTTCCACCTTGATTCAGTAGCTATTAGCTTAGTATAACTTTCAAGATTTGTAGTCGTGATCTTACTTTTGATCTCATATCTCAATCCATCTTCAAACTTTTGACATTTATCTTTGTCAGTGGCCACCATGGATGATGCATAATGAGATAATTGATTAAATTTTACCTCATACTCAGCTATAGTCATCTCCCCCTGCTTTAGGTTTAGAAATTCTCTTTTTTTTATCATCCTTGTATAATTTTGGCATGTAATTATTATTGAACTCAAAAAGAAAATCATCCCATGTAAGTATTGGAGGCTGGACATCACTCCTTTGAATGGTTTCCTACTAATCACATGCATCCCCCCGCAATAGCAACATTACATAATCAAACTTTTCTTTTAGTAAGCATTTTATCAAATTTAAAACTCTATGTGTTCTTTTTAGCCATGTCATTGCCACTGACGGATATATGGTACCATTAAAGTCCACTACACCTTGTTTCTTAATTTGTTCCTTCTATCTCTTTGAATTTTTGGACCCTACACTATTGGTTCACCAATTCAATGTTGTGGTTGCCCATGAGATATGTGTTGTGTATGAGAATGTGCAAGAGATCTAACTCTGTTAGTAGGTTAATCTCTTAATGGTTGGCATGATGCTTCTATGGAATGCAAAATCGACTAACTCCTCTCTCCTTGGTGAGCCATGGGTACTACCATGATTACCCTCTACTAATGCCCTATAAACTTATAAGATTATGTCATATGATAATATATAATAGTGCAAGAGTCATGTCATGTTCATATGTATGTCCCTATGGAAACTATCCTTGCTTTGATATCAAAAACTATAATGACCTTTTTCATTTACAAATCATGACATTCATTTCCAAAAATACATATGCATAAAGGTTTATCCATCATACATACACATTCTAACATGTATTTAATGTACATATATGTTAACTAATGTTCAAGGCTAGTGACCATAAACTGATTCCTATCTAGATATATGTACATGACATAAAGAGAAAAAGAGTTGGAATTCAGTCAACGACTCGTAGTCCATGTGTCTCTATGCAAAACTTTATGCACCAAAGTATCTAAACCCTATGCTTCAGTATCTAAAAAATATAATTGTGATTTGATGAGCCACGACTCAATGAATAAAAGCAACAATCATATTCTTATAACACAACCAATAATCAAATATCATTAGGATACATTACAAGTATAACAATTGATTATGCAAGTGCAAGTACAATAGATTGATTTTTAACATGACCTTGTAAGGTAAACACTGCTCCTGTGAATTCATTTGATTCAAGTGACATATGATTTTGTTGGCAAGCATATTACAAATGAATCATTTGATTAATAACATGTGCCAATAGGACATATTGGTCCATTTTCCAAATGATTTGCAAGTGTTCGACAAGCCGGTCACAACATCCTTTTAGTTCCATATGTAAGTGGTCATAACAATGGTATACTAAGTAATCATTAAGACCATATAATTTTCACTTGACTTGTATTCATTTGTAAAAGGAAATAATTCAATCACATACAATTCATATGGCTCACTAAAGGGAGAGGAGTTAGTCCATTTGCATTCCATAGAAGCATCATGCCAACCATTAAGAGATCCACCTACTGACAGAGTTAGACCTCCACACATTCATTTCATTAAACATGGCATCACAATTTTGTAGTAAGCATCAACCTTTAGGTTTTAATCTATGTGTTGGTACTCCTTTGAGAGATGTGATGATTATGGATAAGGTATGTTATGATTGTGTGATTCACATTGATTATATTGAGTTGAATGCTGATATAGTATTGTTGCCACTCTATGAATTTGATGTGATACTAGGTATGGACTGGTTGTCCAAATATCATACAATAATGAATTGTTTTACTAAAGAAGTTATTATGGAATCTCCAAATCATGTAAGGGTTATGTTTCAAGGCGAAAGGCAAATTGTACTTATGTGGCTAGTTTATGCTATTAAGGCTTTTTCGTATGATTAAAAGTGGTTGTGAGGCTTATTTGGCACATGTGGTAGACACAAGGTTCATAAATGAATTACTTGATAATATTTCAGTGGTAAATGAGTTTTCAGATGTGTTTCCAACTGACTTACTAGGTTACCACCTGATAGGGAGATAGAATTCACAATTGAGTTAGTCCCAAGAACAACACCGATATATATTCCACTTTAAAGGATGGCTTTAGCTGAGTTAAGAGAATTAAAGATCTAATTTCATGAGCTACTTAAAAAATGATTCATTAAACCTAGTATGTTACCTTGGGGTGCTTCAGTATTATTTGTTAAAAGGAAAGATGGGATAATGAGGTTGTGTATTGATTACAGACAGTTGAATCGAGTTACTATGAAGAACAAACATCCTTTACCTAAGATAGATGATTTATTTGACCAATTACAAAGAGCACACGTGTTTTTCTAAAATTGGCATGAAATCAGGATATTATCAGCTCAAAATTTCAAACCCTGATTTACCGAAGATAACTTTTTGAACCAGGTATGGGCATTATGAATTTTTGGTGATGCCATTTGGTTTGATTAATGTACCAACTACGTTTATGGTTCTTATGAACAAAGTGTTTTGGCCTTACTTAGACAAATTTGTAATTGTGTTCATTGATGACATATTGGTGTATTCAAGGAGCAAGGAGGATCATGAACAACATTGAAGGATTATGTTGTAAATTTTGAGAGAAAAACTACTATTTGCTAAATTAAACAAGTGTGAATTCTGGATTGACCATGTGGTATTTTTAGGACATGTAGTTTCTGAAAAGGGCATAGATGTGGATCTAAACAAAACTGAAGCAATTGTAAAATGAGAAACCCTAAAGAGTGTTGTAGAAGTTTGAAAGTTCTTAAGACTAGCTGGGTATTATCATCGATTTGTTGAGGGGTTTTCACTTATAGCTGCTCCTTTAACTATTACTTTAGAAAAATATAGCATTTCAGTGGTCTAAAGCATGTCAGGAGAGTTTTGATAAATTAAAGATAGTTTGACATCATCTCTAGTGTTAGCCATTCCTACAGGTAATGAAGGATTTGTAATTTATTGTGATTCATCAAGGTTTAGGATGTGTTTTAATGCAACATGGTAAGGTAATTGCCTATGCATCTAAACAACTGAAGCCTTATGAATTATCTTACCCAGTACATAGCTTAGAACTTGGTGTCATTGTGTTTGATTTCAAAATATGG
This sequence comes from Omphalea diandra, assembly GCA_949677035.1. Lineage (NCBI taxonomy): Eukaryota > Viridiplantae > Streptophyta > Magnoliopsida > Malpighiales > Euphorbiaceae > Omphalea > Omphalea diandra. The sequence continues at coordinate 31,915 of CATIWR010407719.1, forward strand.
AGGCATTACTTGTATGGAGAAACATTTTAGATATTTATAGATCATAAAAGCTTGAAGTATTTGATGAGCCAAAAAGAATTAAACATGAGATAGAGGCGGTGGTTAGAACTGCTAAAAGATTATGATTGCATCATTGAGTATCACCCATGGAAGGCAAATGTGGTTGCTGATGCTTTGAGTAGGAAATCAAAAAGTAGTGCAGCTCATTTATAGGTATTTCTATTGTCTTATTTAATTTAATTATGAGCTATGAATATGGAACTAAACATACAAAAGAATGGGGTATCGATTACTACCTTTCAAATGAGATCAATGTTGCATGATTAAATTAAAAAAGCATAGAGCATGGATGCAAAGTTACAAAGAATGATCGAAATGATAAAATAAGGGAGACGTAGTGTTTTTGATATTCAAAATGATGCCTTGATGTTGGGTTCTCATATTTGTGTACCTAATGTTGATAAGTTATAAAGATAAATCCTATAAAAAGCATAGAATGGTTTATATGTCCAGGAATGACAAAAATGTATAATACCCTGCGATCTCATTTTTTGTGGCCTAAAATGAAGAAAGATGTAGCAACCTATTTTTCAACATGTTTGACTTGCCAGCAGATCAAAACAAAACAATAAGCATCAACTGGAAAATTGAAACTATTAATGATTCCAGTATGGAAATGGAAAAGAATAACCATAGACTGTATATGGGTTATTGAGAACTTTAAAGAATAATGATGTTATATGGGTGATCATTGATAGACAAACTTAGTCAGCTCACTTTTTGCCTATTTGATGGGGGTAGTTTACTTAAGCACTTAACCAAGATATATGGGGATGAAATTGTCAGATTATATAGCGTTCTAGTGTCCATTGTATCAAATAGAAATCTATGACTTACATCTCAATTTTTGGGTTAGTTTGCAATAAGCTTTGGGTACCCAATTAAGTTTCAATACTGCTTTTTATCCTCAGATAGATGGACAATCAAAAAGGAAAATTCGTACACTTAAAGACATGCTTTGAGCTTGTGTGATAGAGTTCAAAGGGGGATGGGATGAATATATTACCTTGATTGAATTTGCTTATAATAATAATTATCACAACAATATACAAATGCACCATATAAAGCACTATATGGAAGAAAAGTCGAATTCCTATCTATTGGGATAAAGAAGGGATGTGTGTCTTATAAGGGCTAAAACTAGTGCAAAACACTATGGACAAGGTGAAGGTAATCAAGAGTAAACCTAACGCAGCACATGGCTAGCGAAAGAGCTATGCATACCAACATAAAAGAGAAATGGAATATGAGATGGGAGACAAAGTGTTCCTTCAAGTTTCTCCATGGAAAAGAATAATTGAATTTGGCAAGAAGGGGAAACTGAGTCCTTGATACATAAGACCATATGAGATCCTAAAAATAATTGATCCATTGGCTTACAAGCTAGCACTACTACTATAGATGGCTTAGATTCATAGTGTATTTCATGTGGGTATGTTTAGAAAGTATCAACCTGATCCTACACATATATGTAGGGATCTAGTAATAACAATTACAGATAATGTAAATTATTTGAAGAACTAGTGATAATCATTGGTTATAAGAAAAAATAGTTACGAAATCAAAAAAATCCCTTTAGTTAAGATGTTATAAAGAAACCATTGACAAGGATAGGGTATATAAGAAACTGAAGAGAACATCAAACGACAAGATCCATATATGTTTACAAGTATTGAACATCTCTATCCCTATTCATTAGCATTCTCACATGAACATATTCATTGCATAAATGATTTGAAATCCAACATATAAGCATGATGATGACACTTGCACCATTGCATTTGGGACACTTGAACACACAAATAATGTTTGTATAGTTGCATGGCAAATTATCTTATGTTGTGTGCATGATATAACATCATAAATAATAATGTTCTATAGTTTATTTAAATGTATAAGGAGCATATGGGGATTAGGAGATGGATAGAGGTGACAAAAGAATGAAGAAGAGGGACTAAAAGAGTAATATTGAACTTCTAACTAATGGTAGTGAGACACCATGATTTTATCTCATTAGGGTAGGTATGCAAATTAAAATTTTCATGTTTTAGGATTAGATTAGAGAGCCAAAAATGTGAGGGCATGCAGAAAATAGAAAAAAAGAAAGGAAGAAGGGAGGAAGAAGAAGAAAAAAAAGGAGAAGAAGAAGAAGGAGAGGGGGAAAAGTGAGCTAGCTTAGAGGAAATCCTAAGTTTTTATAGTTTTGGAAAGATAGGTAAGTGATTTTATCTTCTTCTAACATGAAATTACTCCCTCATAGCATGTTAAACATGAATGATTAGGAAGAATTATGGAGTAATTTAAGGTAAAGCTCATGTATGGAGGTTGAAGCTCAAAAGAGACAAGAGTTAATTGTGTTGGTTTTGTTATTAAAGCAGATTTTATATCCATGATTTCATAATCCTAAAAGAGGAATTAGGGAATGTATTGCAAGTTATAGCTTTATTCCCCATCTAAATGCATGTAAGACAATTTTGCTTACTTTGGTGTGTGTGTGAGGAGATATGGCTCCTTCATTAGGGTTGGTTCATAAGCAATCAAAATCTCCTTAATTTGGATGTTTTCGTATATTTTGATGACCTTATGTGCTAATTTAGACAAATTTCAAATCATGAAATTTATAGGATTGTATCTTCTATATATACCTGTAAATAATTTTTGCTTAATTTTTGTGTGGAAAGAGATATGGTTTATTGATTGTGACTGATCCTGAACCTGATGAAACCTCATCATTCTTTTAATTCTGTTATTGAAGAATTTGATGGCCATAAAAATGGAATTTAATTATGTTCCAAACTTAAAAGTTGTATATTCTTGTATGATTTACATGTTTATAAAATATTTTTGCCAAATTTATCATGGCTGATGAAATTTTGCCCCTTGATCATGACTAATTGTCAACATGATGAAAACTTGCTCACCCTGAGATTGGTCATTTATTTTTGTGAGTTTTTAGACTGAATTAGACAATGAGTAAAACATGCAAAATGTTCCTTTATGTGTTTTATAACTTCTAGTAAATTATTTTCTAATTAGATTTGTAAAATTTGAGATATACACAAGATTGTAAGACCTACTCAGACTGAGATGACATTGAAATAGGAAAAAATTCAAAAATTCACCCCTTTTTTTTATATGTCTTATATTGATCTAAAAGTTGAAAATGTTATATCATTATGTCTAGTTTATTTGAAAAAAAGGAATCAAGTCATTTGGATAAGTATAGTAAGAGTTATTATAGTAAGACTATAGCAAGGTTGGGCTGCCATATGAGGAAAATATGCATAAACACTAGGTCCACTTGCATGGAACATGCCATAGTTACATTCCAAGCATTCATAATCTTTTTAACATAATTGTAAACATGTATGTATCAAATTTTAAGATTACAAAACATTGAGGAAGCCCAAGAGAGAGGACCAAACCAGCCATAAAGGTTAGTCGCATCAAAAGGTGAGTAAAAGCCATAATTAGATTCTAATGTGTATGTGTGATGATTTTTATGATATGGTTATGTTCTATTACATGTATATATGATTGATTTATGACATTTTACATGTGATTACAAGTCAAGTGAGAAGTAAATGATCTTAATGATTACTTTGTATACTATTATAAATGAACACTTGCATATGGAACTAAAAGGATGTTGTGACTAAATTATCAAACACTTGCAAATCACTTGGTAAAAGAAGGACCAATATGTCCTATTGGCACATGTTATTGATCAAATGATTCACTTGTTATATGTTGGCCAACAAAATCAAATGTCACATGAATCACATGAATTTCTAGAAGTAGTGTTTACCTTGCAAGGTCATGACAAAAAACCAATCTATTGCTTTTGAACTTGCAAAGTCAATTCTTATACATATAATGTATCATGATGATATTTGATTGTTGGTTATGCCATAAGAATTTGATGATTATTTTTATTCATTAAGTCACAAGTCATCAAATCGCAATTATGTTTTTCAGATAGGGTTTAGACACTTTGGTGCATAGAGTTTTGCATAAAGATAAATGGACCACAGGACGTCGGCTGACTTATAACTCTCTCTCTCCTTGTGTCATGTACATATATCTGTATAGGAACCAATTTGTGGTCTTTATCCTTCAACATTAGTTAACATAAATGTACATTAAATAAATGTTAGATTGTATTTGAATGATGAGTTAACCTTTATGCATATGTATTTTTAGACATAAATGTCATGATTCATAAATGAAAATGATCGTTTCAGCTGTCATCATCACTAAAATCTCCAACTTCTTCATCTACTCCTTTACCCTATGCTTTATACCCTTCTTCCACCTCTTGGCCTTCCTCCTCTTTTGGATTATCCTCACAATCCTCAAAGTCTAAGATGTGGCAAGGTGTTGCACCCACATTCTTTTGAAGGTCCATTAAGTCACTGTAAAGGTGGGAAGGAAGAAGAAATCTTCGATTGATCATACATATTACTTTGTCCAATTTCTCGTTAGTCGAGGAGATAAAGATGGCAAAAGACTTAGGATTTGGTTTAGGCTTGAGAATGGGATTGGTTAGGCACCCTCATTTGTCATAAGCCTCTTCCTCTTTGAAGTTTGAATAGTCTCCCGCTTCTTAGCCCCAATTAATCCTACGGTGTATATATGAGTGTTTGGATGTATAACCTTAGCATTTGTGAGGTAGGGTAAATCAAGAAAGTTATGGGATGACAGGTATTTCTTTATGAGGAATTTATCATTCTCTTTATTAAGGGTTCCCACAAAATGATAGATGGTTATAACATGAGTGAGAAGGAGAAATTGACTTTTGGGTTTAGTACTTACGTGAATTAATTAAACCTTAAGGTATTAACCAATTTGAATGGGCTTGTTTGTGGTTTGACAAAATAGAAATGGTAGGTTTTTTGGGAGACGTTTTCATTCCCATCACCCTAGCATTTACGAAAAAAGTGATAATAAAGTGAAGAAAATAATTTGGAAGGGTGCAAATGTATTTGGCCATAGATGTTTTTGGGTCATATTTTTTTTTCCAATGGATATCTCTAACCAAAATTCAGAGTAAATGATATCAAGTGCAAGATGATGACAAGGATATCTTCTCCCACTTGTAGGTTGAAGAGGTTAGAGAGTTGTTCAAAAGTAATAAAGTGAGGGTCCCTAAAAGCTTACAAAACTAACCCATACGAACTTGCTTTTAATTTGACTCTTGTTCACAAGGTGACCGAACACATGAACTCCTTAACGATTTTCTTATATCAAGGTTCATCTCTGAAGATAAACTTGTTCCAAGCCAAGTTTGATAGGAAAACATGAATTTCATCCTTGATTCAAAGGGACTCAAGAAGAAAGGTAGAGAGAATTTTATTAGGTTGGATTATTTTGTTGAAGTTTGCTTTGTATCAATCTTTCTTTTCTTTGGTTATTCATTTCATTAAGTGAAAGGCATGAATGTTAGATGGTTGGGCAATGCCCTTCCCTTTCTCTACTATGGATAGTTACTTAGGTGCCATTGACGGAAGTTGAGGGAGTTTGAAAGATTTGAGAGAGAAAAAGAGTTATAAATGAAGAGGGAAGTTAAAAGTAAAATGGAAGGGTGTTAAGATGGTTTAAATAGGTAAAAACCTTATGGAAAATGGTAACAAACGGTAAAAATTGCATTAAATGAGGGATTGGTATTGATTGATAGTTAAATCAATCAATGTCTAACGGTTACTCAAATTCACGATAGCAAATAGTAGGTCATGATTGCTAATTACAAAAAATTGTAAGTAATGTTTAAGAATTCTTTGAAAAACAAAGGTGTCAATGGCCAAAGAATTTGAAATGAAAGAATTTTTAGTGGCAAATAATAATAGCGACTGTGAATTAGAAGGTTCACTAAAAAACTAAAGATTGCCTGTAAATAGCAATTGCAATTTAATCATTGCGACTGTGAATTATGAGGCAAAAAGAAATACAAAGAAAGAATAAGAATTGGCCTCCCTTGTTATGATCCACTCAGTGTAATGATGATTAATTATAACAAATTGGCATAAAAATAGCTCAATTGCTTACATAATTAACACATCCAATGTAATCAACATCCACAAATATCAAACATACCATTCAATCATTCAAAGTGACAAACATAATAACAATAAGATGTGAGATCTAATTTTTGCCCAAGGGAGATTCCATTAGGCACCCCTAGCTTATTCTTAATGAAGTTCATCCTTTCTTCATTAAGGTTTAGTGAAAATATTCGCAAGTTGATGATTGGTGTTAATGAACTCTAACCCCACATTACCATTTTAGACATTATCTATAAGAAAAGGATGCCTAATGTTTATGTTTTTGCTCCTAGAGTGTTGGATGGGATTTTTGAAAGAATTATTATACTTGTGTTGTCATATTTGATGGGATTGTGATCAACATCTTTGTTATAATCCTTGAGTTATTGTTTCAACCAAAGGACTTAGGTGCAAAAATAACTTGTTGCCACATATTCTGCTTCGGTGGGGGGTAAAGCAATTGAGACTTGCTTCTTACCAAACCGAGAAATTGAGCATTCTCATATAATTGTCAAGTTTAAGAAGTGTTTTTTCTATCTAATAAACTACCAATATAATTCGCATCCGAATACCCTAAAAAACTAAAAGATGAATTCCTAGGATACCATTAACCTAAATGCAATGCGTCATGTAAATATTTAATAATCTATTTAATAACATTCAAATGAGATTTTTTAAGGCATGATTGAAACCCAACACACATACATACATTAAACATGATGTCACATCTAAAATTAGTGAGATAAAGGAGAGATCCAATCATACCTCTATACCTCTTCTCATCAATTAGCTTACTTGATTCATCTTTGTCTAGCTTGATGGCAGCACTCATTGTTGTCTTAGCTACTTTGCATCCCTATATGCCAAATCTATTAAGGAAATTCTTTATGTACTTAGGCTGGTTGATGAAGAGGCCCTTTTTGGTTTGCTTGATTTATAGACCAAGGAAGAACTTAAGCTCTCCCATCATGCTCATCTCAAATTTCTTAGTCACACATTTAGTAAAATCTTCATAAAGAGATTCATTAGTAGCACTAAATATAATGTCAAGAACATATATTTGCACAATGAGTATATATTGAGTGTGCTTTTTAACAAATAAAGTTATGTCCACGTTCCCTTTTTAAAAATCATTTTGCAAAAGAAATGAACTAAGCCTTTCATACCAAGCTCTTAGATCTTGTTTCAAACCATATAAGGCTTTAGTTAATTTAAAAACATGATTTAGAAAAATATTATACTCCAAACTATAAGGTTGTTTAACATGAACTTCCTCCTCAATGAGAAAACTTTAAAATGCACTTTTAGCATCAATTTGAAAATGTTTAAAGTTCATATGACATGCATATGCTAAAAAAAATCCTAATGGCTTATAATCTTGCTATGGGGGCATAGGTTTCATCATAATCAATGCCTTTTTTCTTATTTGTACCCCTTTGTAACTAATTTAGCTTTGTTTGTAGTAATGAAGCCTTGCTCATCTAACTTGTTTGTAAACATCCATTTGCATCCCACAATAGGGTGTTCCTTAGGTCTAAGAACTAGTTCCCATACATTATTTCTCTCAAATTGGTTAAGTTCCTCTTATATAGCAATCACCGAACTTTCATCATCAAGAGCTTCATTAATTGATTTTGGCTCAAATTGAGAAACAAATGCAAGATTATTGTCTAATGCATGAAGTTGAGATCTAGTCCTTACTCTCTAGGATGTCTCACCAATGATTATATCCTTTGAGTGATGTTTGGAGAATCTCCAATCCTTGGAAAGATCTTGAGCTGGAATTTCTACTTGTTGTAGTTGGGATTGCTTTTCTTCTTTTGATGACTTATTATCTTCAAGGTCAATCACCATTTCCTTTAGAGTTGAATCTAACTCCAATTTTTTAAAGTCACCGGCAAGACTGTCAATAATAGAACCTTTTCCAAGAGCAAGTTTACTAAATTCATCAAACATAATATTCATAGACTCTTCAACAACCATAGTACTTTTATTAAAAACTCTTCAGGCCTTATTAAAGGTGGAATAACCTAGAAAAATACCTTCATTTGTTTTAGAATCAAAATTTTCAAGGTTGTCCTTAAAATTTAAAATGTAGCATTTGCATCCAAAAACTCTTAGGTATGAAATCTTAGGTTTTCTACCAATCCAAAGGTTGCAAGAAGTTTTATTGAGAATGGATCTTTTAAAAACACGATTAGCAATATAAGAAGAAGTATTGATGGCTTCGACCCAAAAGTAATTAGGTAAGGAGTAGTCATTGAGCATAGCTCTAACCATCTTTACTAATATCATATTTTTCCTCTCTACAACACTATTCTATTGTAGGGTTCTAGGAGTAGAAAAATTATGAGAAATCTCATTCTCTAAGCAATAAGTTTTAAAAGATTTATTTTGAAATTCCTTTCCACAGTCACTTCTTATAAAAGAAATGAAGTAACCTTTCTCTTTTTTAACTCTTTTTGCAAAACTTTTTAAAGCATCAAAAGTGTCATTCTTATGAGCTAAAAAGGACACCCAAGTAAACCTAGAGTAATCATAAACTAGGACAATTGCATAATAATTCCCACTTAAACTGGCACTCGTAGTAGGTCTAATGAAGTCCATGTGGATAAGTTGAAGAGGTATATATGCATTTAAAACATTTTTTACTTTGAAGGAAGTTTAATGTTGCTTCCTCATTTGGCAAGGTCTATAAGTCTTATCCTTTGAAAATTTTAGCTTGGGAAGACCTTCCACTAGCTCTCCTTTAAATAGGCTTTATAGGAGCTCCGTAGTAGCATGATCAAGTCTTCTATGCCAAAACTAAGTTTCATTGCTAAAAGACATAAGACACTTGAAAGATTGGTTAGCCAATTTGTCTAAGTCAATTAAGTAGGTATTACCCTTCATTTCACCCTTAAAGAATACCTTTTTATCCACCAAAGTGGTAACCCGACATTCTCCATGGTTAAATGTGACTTTATTACCTTTATCACATAATCAACTTACACTTAGCAAACCATCAACTAAAAGAACATTATCAATAAGTGAACAACCATTCTTATCAGTTATTTCAATGCTAATTACCTTATCCATGGCATTGTTTCTAAAAGTGGCATTGCCACCTTCCTTCCCTTTTATGCTATGAATAGCTTTTTGTTGCCCATCATATGCTTTGAGCACCCACTATCCACATACCAATCATTATCTTTATTGGTGCTATCATACAATCCTACAAAACACAAACAAATCACCTTTGTTTAGGTACACAAACATACTTGGGTCCTTAGGGGTTAAGTCTTGAAAGGTCCTCTAATTTGAGGTGAGCCTTCCTAATATAACAAAAAGTGTTTATATGACCAAACTTTATATAATAATGATATTAGAACTTAGACTTATAAGCCTTTCTCCTATGCATGACTTTAGTATCAATAGAGAGCCTTCTTATACTATGATGGTGAGAATATGAACATGTGTGTGAATGATTAGGAGTAAAAGAGAATTTTTTTATGTGTGTTAGGGTGAGCATGCTTCGTAGAGTAGATGAATGCATAATTAGCCTTTTTAGGCTTAGGCTTTGAGCATTGAGGTGTTTTCCTCTTACCCTTAGGCATAGGTGGCTTAGTGCTATGAGCACTTATTCTCCTAATAACCTTAATTCGAGATGTTTGAGGTGTTGAAGCTTTAATAAAAGTAGTGAGAGCGAGTGTAGATGATGAGGAGGCTTTATTGAAGCCTAGACCATGTCTTACTTGGCAAGATCTTTAAGATATAATCAATGTATCTAAATCTTCCTTCCCTTTATGAAACTTAGAAATATAATTTCTAAGCTCAATTACCTCTCCTTTTAAGGTGTCATTTTACTTTCTCAAGGAATTTAGAGAAGAATAAGATTTAGTAAGTCTTTTAATAGATTTTTGAGTTCTTCATTTGAAGTCCTCAACTCTCTTACAAGCTCATTTAATAAGTTAAACTCATTTTCTAGTTTTATGCATTTCTTTTTGTAAGCTTTCATTTGTGACTTATATTTATGACATCTTAAAGTAAGTGCTTCTAAGAGCTCATCATCAACATAATCATAACATCATAATTTTTACTAGAATGGGGTGAAGAGCTTACCTCATTAGAAGAGTCTTCTTATGCCATGAAACATAGATTTGCCACTTCTCCATCTTCATCCTCCTTACTAGAGCTGTCATCCCAAGTGGCTTTGAAGCTTTCTTCATTTCTTTGTCCCTTTTCTTCTTCTTTTTTAGCTTAGGGAAATCATACTTGATGTGGATTTCCTTGCCACACTCATAACATGTTACTTCACTCTTATTTTCTTTAAGGTTGGAAGATGCCTTTTTAAAGTTGCTTCTATCTTTCCTTCTTCCTATCAGCTTATTGGTTCTTCTAGAAAGCATGGCTAGGCCATCTTCTTCTTTTTCACTATCATCATACTTGAGATAGACTATACTTTTTTGTCTTTGGCTGAGAATTTAAAAGCCAATGTCTTCTTCTCTATTTTGCCATTCTTATCCCCTTCCCCTCTCATCTTCTTCATCTCCTCATCCTTTTTCAAGGCTAGCTCATGAGTAAGAAGCTTGCTTATGAGGACATATGTTGGCACTTTTCCAATTTCTAGATTTGACTCTTGAATAATACATACCTTAGAACTAAACTTTTCAAGAGGTAAGGATTTGAGTATTTTGGTGTTTACCTCATGATTGGTGAGTACTCTTTCGAATTTCTTCATATTTGTGATGGTGGATAAGAATCTATTTGTTATGTTAATGATATTTTCATTGTCTTTCATCATGAATATATCCCATTCAGTCACATACATCTTTAATCTGTTAGATTTCACCAAAGTTGTGCCTTCATGGTAATTCTCTAAAGTTTTCCAAATTCCATGGGCTGTGAGGCAATGTTGTACTCTTCCTATTTCTTCCCTTGAAAAAAAGGTAAGAAGAATTGTCATTGCCCTTTTATTCCTCTCATTTGATCTTTTATAAGCTTCCACCCATTCCCCTCTTGGGATTAACTCTTCACTTCCATCAACTACCATATTAGGAGGCTTCCACCTTTGCCATAATATCCCAAAGATCCATCTCATCACTATCCAAATATATCTCCATCCTATACTTCCAATGTGTATTGTCGAATCCATTAAAGTATGGCTTGAGATGGGTATGGATTCCTTCTTGCACCATTTGTCTTTTCTCCCTCAATTAAGGGTTTCAATGAGACCTTGTTCTAATACCACTTGTTGGCCCTTGAGCACTAAGAAGGGGGGTTGAATTAGTGAGGAATTTAAAAAAAATTGGAGGGAATGTAAGGAATATGGAAACAGAAAGAATAGGAGAAGAAATGAACATATAATATTTTATAATAGTTAGGGTGTTAATGAACCGTACAACCACTCCTTAATTCTTCATAATTGGGTGTTCTACTAATATTAAATGGTGTTTTCAAGCTCACACCAAACTTGCACACTTTGTATTTGATGGCTCACACACAACCTTATAACTTGTGTTTTAAGGCTCATGTAAAAATCTCTATAGTGTTTTCCTAAAGGCTCATACTTAACCTATTATAAGAGTTTTGTAGCTAGGCTAATTTTCAAACCCAATAACAATGGTGTTTGATGCTCACACCTAACAATATAAATTCACATGCAAAGAATTAAAGGTTAAGAAACAAAATTACAAGAGTTTGGCTATATTCAATGTTATTCTCCTGCATTCATGTCTGTTTGGTGAAGTATTTATAGCTAATAACCACTAAAGAGATGTTATAAAGAAACAATGTGTAAATCTATAAGGCATGCTAGGTAGATCTTGCATAAATGCCTGTCAGACACCATTTGCAATTGTGATTGATAAATTGCGATTGCGATTTCACTTCTTGAGCAAAAAAGGTTGAATTGCAGTAGAAAATCCCATTTGTATGTAACAGTTAGTCCACAGGGCACGTTATCATTAGTCTTCTAAGAAAAATAACTTTTGCGTTCTTCTAACAAACTAAAAGTTGCAATCATAAAATTTGTTCCTCTTTGACGCAATTGGCACCCCAAATCCATCTGTTTAATAAGGACAAATTGCTTCAATAGGTTGCGATCTCGAATGTTATTTCAACATCATGAATTTTGATATGTCAATGGTTATTTAGGACACTTAGCAAGCTCTGGTTGTGGAATTTATTCCCTCCACACAACTCCAAAATTCATGATCGAGATTCCTAACGTGAAGGGCACTGTAAATTCGACTATTTGGTCTTCATTCTTTTCTTGCTTAGGTCATGATAGTGATTTTCTCTATGAATCCATTTTGACCAAAGTCATTCATTCTTCTTGTAATGTCATGGTCACAAAATAAAGATTATTAGTTGCAAATTCGGATTGCATTCATAATTTTTGAGACTTTGACTTCCATCTAACTTTCAAAGCAAACCTATCTTAAAAATTGCAAAATCAACACTTAAAAATGATGTTAAAACATATCAATCTATATTATCAAGACCAAAAAAGAGTTTTGGCTTAGGTTTGACCAACCTTGTCCAACAGTTTGATTAATAATTTACATCAACTGAGTTTTTAAAAAATGTTTGATTATTTGAAAAATACATTTTAAACTTAGTTTTTGTTTTGGAAAACATGGCCAATGACTATTGCGAGTTTGCCAATGACCATTTTGTTGTTTGTGAGTTCCATTTTATGCATCTATATGTCCCCACGATCGTTGTGAATTTCCAATGACTGGTGTTCTTCACCTAATGGGCGTCATAAGCCACCACCATCGTTGGATGAAGAACACTGGCTTTAACGAGCTAATGGTTATGACCAACCATCATTGTTTTATTCACAATAGTCGTTGAACACTTTCGATGGTCATATTTTTTAAAGAAACAGGGAACTCTTCAAACTCTTATATAAATCCCTTAAACCCTAAAGCTGTTTTACTTTTGCTATCACTGTGCTTTATCTCTCTCTCTCTCAGCATTTGTTATTTCCTTTACTTTTCATTTGCATCAATCCTTAAACTCAAAATCGAATGGCACCTAAACTTTAATCAACTAAGAGGTATAAGTAACCGGCTAGGAAAAACCCACAACCTTCTTACTCAAGCTCCGAAATAGAGGAAAATTTGGCCTCAACGTTAGCACAATCAAAGAAAGGACATTTAAACCTTCCTCTACGCCATAATCCTCAAAGAAATCCACATTAGGCATAAAATCAACGAGAAAAGGGAAGGGGATAGAAATAAAGCAAACCTCTCTCATTGTCTAAAAATTCCACCTTAAAATAGAGAAGAAGAAGGAATTAGCCCTCAAACTTCTTAAAAGACACCTTGGGGGAAGTAAATTCTTCAAATGGGTTGATCTACAAAGGTATGAGTTGGCAGAATATGTGGAGGAACTTATGACAGGAATAGGTTGGGAAGTCTTTTGTCACATAAAAAAGCCCTCCTATCTGGAGCTCATAGTAGAATTTCTTACAACATTAGAAGTTTTGGGAAGTGATTGCCACACATATGCATAAAAAGGTACTATTAATTTCAAACTTTTTGGCAAAAAACACTACTACTAATTTCAAACTTTTTGGCAAAAAACACACCCTAATGCCAAATGAGTTAGAGAAATGCTTCAATGCCACTACTACTGGAATAACAAAAGCATCCTCTTATTTTTAAAGTGGGTGTAAATCAATTTTGGAAATCAATAATGGATAAGAAGATAGTAAGGTAAAGGATAGATTGTTAAGTTGACAATGGGAGTGAATTCATGATGGGGCATTACATAACTAGGATTGCCAAGTATGTGAAGGTTATTCCCCAATAAAAGAAGAACTTGAGGAAAGAAAATTATGTTGGAAAATTTGCCATATAATGAATTCATTTGCGAAAAGATGTTGTTGAGCATACAGATTTTTTAAAGGCTCAACTCTGGCCTAATAAGGAGAATACAATAAGAAGGAGATCTACTGAATAGAAATAAGATGATGAGGTTGAAAAAGCCATTAGAACATGGATTGCTACTGTTGAAGAGACTGGAACTAGTGCCCCTGCTCCTGTTACACCTTTCTTTAACTTTGTGTTGGACTAGGTTGATTTAACCTAAGCCATGAACCTCTTTTGATCTTGAAAATAGAGATTGATAAATTCTAATACTTTCATTTAGTGTTGTTTTGCAGATTTTAAGTTAGATTTTTTTCATTAAAAGTAGGTTGGAATTCAAAATCTCTAATAATTTAAAGATCATCCAAATTCGCGGTGTGTGTATGGTAAATCGTGACCATGAATAGATCACAAGAAATGATAAAGCTAGGCTAGAGGAATTCACAGCCTATCTTGCTACCACAAACCATCCAAAGTCTACAAAGCTTTAGTCACAATGGAATTTGTAGTGCATGTCTTGCTAAGGTCACAACTGCGACTTTCATAGTGACAATGGAGGGAAGCAAAGCCATAACCATAGCGTGTCAGGTGTCCCAGGTGTCCGTTGAAAGTTCAAAAATTGCTAGGGCAAAAATTCAATACCGACCACGACTCAAAGAGTTGAAGCTTCCTCACCAAATAAAGGAATTCACATTCTCAGTCACGCCCAAGACTTAAGTATCTCGCGACCGCAGTGCTTAATAGTGGTTAGAACATAATGACTATATTTTCCTAGATAACCAATGGAAAATTGACACGTTGACTAGTCGTTAGACACAGATGGGGTTTTCCATCGAAATTGTTGACTCTACAATGAAAATTGAAAATTTGCAACCGCGACTTCTATTTGACAAGTATTTAATGCTAAATCTTCCTAGCACATCTTGAATATTTTTTGATAATTTAAGTCCAACATCTCTTTGGTGGATATGAGCTATAAATACTCCACTAAACAGATGTAAATACAAGAGAATTCATTCATTAGTAACCAATCTCTTACCAATTTGCTACTAATTCTTTCAATTCTCATTTATGTGTTTGTGATTGTTTGGTATAAGTAATAAACACCATTGTAAGAGGTTTTAGTGTGAGCCTTGAAAACACTTGTAAGAGGTTTTTATGTGAGCCTAGAAAACACAAGGTGTAAGTTTATTATGTGAGCCATAAATTCAAATTGTAAAATTTGGCATTGGCTTGAAAACACCTATTGAGTTGAGTGAAATACCCAATTGTAGAAAATTAGGGAGTGGACGTAGTGTTAGTTAACACCCAAACCACTATAAACACTTGTGTCAATTTCTTTCTTCTTCTACTCATCTTCTTAAACACATTAACCCTCTTTTTAATTTTTAATTGAGCACCAATTCAACTGCCCTACTTGGTGCCCTAGGCCAACAAGTGGTATCAGAGCCAAGTCTCACAAGAAAACCTTAATTGAGTGAGTAAAGATCAAATGGCACAACAAGGAATCCACTCACACCTCAAGCCTTATTTTGATGAAATTGACTATACTCATTGGAAGTATAGGATGGAGATCTATCTAGATATGGATGTGATGGATCTATGGGATGTTATTGTTAAAGAATGGAAGCCGCCCACCAAAGTGGTGGATGGGAGTGAAGAACTAATCCTTAGAGAAGAATGGGTTGAAGCACATAGAAGATCCAATGGCAAGAACAATAGAGCCATATCCATCCTTCTAAGCTCTCTCTCAAAAGAAGAAATTGGAAGGGTACAATATTTCCAAACTGCCCATGGGATTTGGAAAGCTTTGGAGAACTATCATGAAGGCACCACCTTGGTGAAATCTAGTCAAATAGAGATGTATGTGACAGAGTGGGAGTTATTCTTGATGAAAGAAGATGAAAGCATCACCGGCATGACCAATAGACTCCTAGCTATCATCACCAACATGAAGAAGTTTGGTTAGATTCTCACAAATCATGAGGTAAACTCCAAAATTTAAAGTCATTATCTCTTGAGAAATTTGGTGCTAGCGTGTGTAGCATCCAATAATCCAACCCAAAAATAGGGAAGGTGCCAACGGATATCTTGATAGTTAAACTCTTAACTCATGAGTTAGCCTTAAAAAAAAATATGAGGAGATGAAGAAAATGAGGGGTAAAGGAGAAAAATCTGAAAAGCAAGAAAGGAAAACCTTAACACTAATGTCTACATGTAAAAAGAAGGAAGTAAAGGTTACTTCAAATGGAGAAGAAAGTGACAAGGAGGAAGAAGAAGTAGCAATGCTCTCTAGAAAGACAAAGGAGCTTAATAGAAGAATAAAAGAAAGAAGGAACTTCAAGAAAGCTACTCCTAATCCTAAAGAGAGATCAACCTAAGTCACTTGCTATGAATGTGGCAAGTAAGGCCACATTAAGTATAATTGTCCAAAGTTAAAGAAGAAGAAGAAAAGGGACAAAGAGAAGAGGAAGAGCTTCAAAGCCACTTGGGATGATAGCTCAAGTGAAGATAAGGAAGATGAGGAGTTTGCCAACATATACCTCATGGCTCAAGAGGATTCTACTAATGAGGTAAACACTTCATCACATTCTCATTATGATGATTTAGATAATGTAGATGAAGAGCTTCTAGAAGCTTTCATAATGAGATGTGATAAATATAAGTCACAAATGAAGACTTATGAGAGAAAATGCTCAAAATTAGAGAATGATTATATGTGACATCCCATTTACTAATCATTAAAATTCTCTCAGTCTATCCATTGTCATTAAAAGACCAGATTTCAATGATTATTATTTTTTTACACTATGTCTCTTGTTCACAACATAGTAACTATTTACAACAAGGTATACATGGCTAAACAAACTAAAATACTAATAGACTACACGCTGGCCCAACCTCTATTAGACTGTTAGACAGCAACTTCGAAATGTAACTGGACACAATCTTTACTATACTCTTCCTAAAATAAAATTTAATGCAAAAGAGTGAGCTTGCATACTCAGTAAGTAAATGCATAATGATACTTCAATCTTAAATAACACAACAAACATTTAAATATTAATAACTCATCATCATATCCATGCACGAAATAAAGAGTTTTTACTCTTAAATGCCACATAGGCTATCAATATCACTGCCACAAAGGCTTTCATTTTTTTTGTCACATAGGCTATAAATATTGTTGCCACATAGGTTATAGATATCATTGCCACGCATGCTATCGAATGTTATTACCACATAAGCTGTTATATTTTATTTTTCACACAGTCTATAGATATCATTGCTACATAGGCTATCGAATGTTATTGTCACACATGCTATTATATTTTATTGCCAAACTATAGATATCATTGTCACATAGGCTATTGAATGTTATTGCCACACAGGTTATTATATTTTATTGCCACATAGGCTATAGATATCATTGCCACACAAGCTATCGAATGTTATTGCCACACAAGCTATTATATTTTATTGCCACACAGGTTATCGAATGTTATTGTCACATATGCTGTAATATATCATTACCACACAGGCTATGAATAGTGTTACTTGCCAACAATATCAAGTATTATTCTTTCAACAAATCAACTATAAATCAACTAAAATTTCAGCAATATAATGACTAATAACAACACCCATAACTTTGACAGCTTGTATCACCACAGACTCATTCCCAAGTCATAATTTATCAACGTTTCATGAAAATAATTAAATCAAAAGTATAATAATCTTTTCATCAATATATTCCTTAATATCATCACATTAAACAACATTTCATTTCATTGAGTATATGTTCATGGAATTTAACCAATCACACCTATAGTACCATTAGCTATTTACTTACCTCCTCATTTAAGCTTATTAAGCCATGGATGGTCCTGACTTATTTCCACTATTATGTTCAATACCTTGAGGACCTATTTCAATACACCAAATCAATCCATGATGATAAAGTAAGATTTTCATCTTGTTATGCACTATGACATCATTCATGCAAGTGAACCTAGTGTTTATGTATATTTTCCTTATATGGCAGCCTGAGGTTGCTATACTCTTATAGTAATAACTCTAGATATACTCATCCAAATTACTTTTTTTTTTGAAACAAACAAAACACATAATGATACAACATATTCAAATTTCAAGCTAATATCAAACATACATAAAATGTGGTAAATTTTTGAATTTTCCCTATTGTAATGTCATCTCAGTTTGAGTATGTCTTACATTCTTGGGTGTATCTCAAATTGTACAAATTCAGTTTGAAATATTAATCTACCATCCGTTACAAAACATATAAAGGAACATTTTTCATGTTTTACTCGTTATTTAGTTCAGTCTATAAAGTCACTAAAATAAAGGACCAAATCTCAGGGTGAGTAGGTTTGTAATATGTTGATAAATAGTCATGATGAAGGGACAATATCTCAACAACCATGATGTATTTAGCAATAATATTCCATAAGAATGTAGATCAGACATCAATATATAACTTTTAAGTTTGAACCATCATCAAAGTCTGAATATATTGCCATCAAATTCTTGGAAAATAGAATTAAAAGAAAGGTGAGGTTTCGTCCAGGTACAGGGTCCGTCCCAATCAATGAACCATATCTCTTTCCACACAGCAAATCAATCAAAACTAATTGACATATATTTAGAGTAGATATAAAGCTACAAATTTTATTTTTCTCACTTTGTCAAAATCAGAACATAAGGCCATCAAAATATAAGAATACAGAAAGACTAAGGTCATTTCGGTTGGTTGTGAACCAGCCCTAATGAAGGAGCCATATCTCCTCACACACACAAAATAAAGTAAAACTGTTTCATATACGTTTATATGAGACATAAAGCTATAACTTTTATTTTTTGAACTTTCCATAATTCCTCTTTTAGGACTATGAAATCATGGGCACAAAATTCTGCTCTAATAGCAAAATCAACACAATCAACTCTTGTTCTCTTAAATTTCAACTTCCATCTAAGAGTTCTATCTTAAATAATCCATAATTCTCATTAACTGTTCATGATTAACATGTCATAAGGGGTTAGTTTCATGTTAAAAAAAGATAAATAAACTTACCTAATGTCCAAGAATTAGAAAACCTTAGGATTCTTTCCTAGGCAGCTCACTCTTCTTCCTCTCCTTCTTCTTCTTCTTCTTCTTCTTCTTCCTTTCTTTCTTCCTTACTTAGCTATCTCTTTCTTCTACTGTACCTTATGTCTAGGCCCTCAATTCTGATCCTAAAGGGTTAAAAATTACACTTGTAAGCCTATTACAACAAGACAAAATCATGGTGTTCCATTTTTATTGGTTGGAATTTCACTTTTCCTCTTTTAATCCATCTTCTTCACTCTTTAAGCTCATTCATCCATCTTCTAATCCCTAGTTGCTCCTTATACTTTTAAATAAGCTCTAAAATATCATTATTTATGATACTATAATCTACACATAACATAAGATAATTTTCCTTGCAACCATACAAACATTACATATATGTTCAAGTGTCTCAAATGTAATGGTGCAAGTGTCATTGTCGTGCTTATCTAATTCACATGTCTAAACAATCATTTATCCAATGCATATATTCAAATATAATGTAATTAAAATGCATATGATTTGGGCTGAGGATGTTACATTACAAATCCATTAAGGATCTTGTAAGTGAATTGAGGACTTCAAATAAAGAACTCAAAAAATCAATGGAAAATCCTTCTAAATCATCTTCATCATTAGCTTCGTTAAGAAAAGAGAATGATTCTCTAAAGGGAGAAGTCATTGAGCTTAGAAGCTCTATCTCAAAATTTATAAGGGTAAGGAAGCTTTGGATACACTCATAGTATCACAAAGGACTCCCTCAATTAGGCATGGTCTAGGTTTTAATGAAGCCTCAACCTCTACATCTACACTCACTACATTTGTTAGAGCAACAACACCTCAAACTTCAAGTAATGAGGTCATTTGGAAGAGAGTTGCACCTAGCACTAAGCCACTTATGCCTAACAGCAAAGGTAAGGCTCCTCAAGGCTTAAGAGGCAAGGCTCAAAGAGCAAATCATGTTTATATGTATAATAAGAAGCATGCTCAAATACACAAACATAAAAAATTCTCTTATACTCATCATCACTCATGCACTTGCATACATTCCCATAACCAAGTATGAGAAGGTCTCCTACTCAGACTAAGATTCTGCATAGGAGAAAGACTCACAAAAGTCTAAACTCCAATGTCATTATTGCATGAGGTATGGACATATTAATATTTGTTGTTACATTAGAAAGGCTCACCTTAAATTAGAGGACCCTTCAATACCTAACCCCTTAGGACCCAAGTATGCTTAGGTACCAAAGAAGAGATGATTTATGTATGTTATAAAGGGATGTTTGGCACCCACCAATGAATCAAATGATTGGCATATGGATAGTGGATGCTCAAAGCACATGACAGGCAATAGGAAGCTATTCATCAACTTGAAAGAAAAAGAAGGTGGCAATGTCACATTTGGTAACAATGCCAACGGTAAGGTAATTGGCATTGGAACCATTGATAAGAGTGGTTGCTATTTAATTAATGATGTTTTGTTAGTTGATGGATTGCAACATAATTTGTTAAGTGTAAGTCAATTGTGTGACAAAGGTAATAAAGTCACATTTGACCCTAGAAAATGTCGAGTTACCACATTAGTGGATAAAAGGGTTGTTTTCAAGGGTGGAAGGAAAGGCAATACCTACTCAATTAACTTAGACAATTTGGCTAACCAATCTTTTAAGTATTTTATGTCTCTTAGTAATGAAGTTTGGCTATGGCATAGAAGAATTTAATATGCTAGCATGTAACTCTTACAAAGCTTATCTAAAGGAAAGCTAGTGGCAAGTCCTTCCAAACTAAGTTCTTAAAAGATAAGACATGTGGTCTTTGCCAAATGGGGAAGCAACATCAATCTTCCTTCAAAGCTAAAAATGTTGTAAGTACATCTAAACCTCTTCAACTAATTAATATGGACTTGATAGGATATACTAGGAGTGCTAGTTTAGGTGGAAAACATTATGCACTAGTCCTAGTTGATGATTATTCTATGTTTACATGGGTATCCTTTCTAGCTCATAAGTTTGATACATTTGAAGCTTTCAAAAGTTTTATAAAAATAATTCAAAATGAAAAGGGTTACTTCATTTCTTCCATAAGAAGTGACCATGGAAAGGAATTTCAAAATGAAGCTTCTAAATCTTATTGTTCAAAGAATTGAATTTTCCATAATTTTTCAACCCTTAGAACACCACAACATAATGGTGTTGTAGAGAGGAAAAATAGAACATTACTAGAAAATGGCTAGAACTATACTCAATGAGTATTCTTTACCAAATTACTTTTGGGCCGAAGCCATTAATACTTTGCATTATATTGCAAGTAAAGTTTTCAAACGACCCATTCTCAATAAAATATCTTATGAGCTGTGGAATGGTAGAAAACCTAAGATATCATACCTAAGAGTATTTGGATGCAAGTGCTATATATTAAACCCCAAGGATAGTCTTGGGAAATTTGACTCAAAAACTAATGAGGGGGATATTCTTAGGTTATTCCACCTCTAGTAAGGCCTATAGAGTATTTAACAAAAGTTATATATGGTTGTTGAAGAGTCTATGAATGTTGTTTTTGATAAATCTAGTAAACTTAATATTGGGAAAGGTTCTTTTATTGATGATCTTGTAGGTGACTTTGAAAAATTAGAATTGGAGCACACTAGAAGAGAGGATGATGAAGTCAAATATAAAGGTGAATCATCAAGAGTAGATGAGGAACACAACATTAACAAGAAGCATTGCCAAGTCAATATCTACCTAAGGATTGGAGATTCTCCAAGCATCACCCTAAAGACTTAACTATTAGTGATACTTCAAAGGGTGTAAGTACTAGATCTTAACTTAGTCTTTTAGAAAATAACCTTGCCTTTGTTTCTCAATTTGAGCCAAAATCAATTGATGAGGCTCTTGATGATGAAAGTTAGGTAATTGCTATGCAAAAGGAACTTAATCAATTCAAGAGAAACAATGTATGGAAACTTGTTCCTAGGCCTAAGGAACACCCAATTGTAGGTTGTAAATAGGTGTTTAGAAACAAGTTAGATGAGCAAGGATTCATCACTAGGAATAAAGCTAGACTGGTTGCAAAAGGTTACAACCAAGAGGAAGGCATAAACTATGATGAAACCTATATGTTGAACTAGGATAATCAATCCTAGGTTTAGAACCTCTTTTGATCTTAACAAAGTAAATTGATCATCACTAACATTTCAAATAAGTGTTGTTGCAAAATTGAATCAATCTCTAAAGAAGAAATGAAGAAGTTAATGAATTCCAAAGTAACATGAAAATCACGATCGCAACCTATGATTAGCGAC
>CATIWR010407813.1:0-19532 GCA_949677035.1 Omphalea diandra
TATATATATATATATATATAAACACCTAGATAACAATCAATTTGTAATCACGTACATTGAATTGGTTATATTTAACATATATGTACACAATCAGTTTCTTATCACGTGCATTGAATTTATTATATTTAACATATATGTACATTAAAGAAGGCATTGATATGTCTTTTTGGTAGTGTATGAATGATAGGTTTACCTTTATACATATAAATATTTAGATATGAATGTCATGCTTAATTAATGAGAATGTGTGTTACAATTTTTGGTATCAAAGCATGGATAAGTTCCATAGGGAACATAAATATAAACATGACATGACTTTTACATTGTTATAAATTATCACACAACATAGTGTTATATGTCTATAGGGCATTAGTAGAGGGTAGTCATGGTAGAACCCATTACTTACCTTAGAGTTATCACATAACATAGTCTTATATGTCTATAGGGCATTAATAAAGGGTAGTCATGGTAGAACCCAATACTCACCTTAAGGAGAGGAATCAACTGATTTGCACTCCATATAAGCATCATACCAACCATCAAAAGATCAACCTATTAATAAACTTAGATCTCTTTCACATTCTCATGCATAACATATACCTCATGGGCAAACACAATATAGAACTTATGAACAAATAGTGCAAGGTTTAGAAAATTATAAAGAAAAATGGTATGACAAATTAAGAAAATAAGGTGCAGTTGACTTCGGTGGCACCAAAAATCCAATCGTAGTAGAGACATTGCTAATGAGAACATAAAGAGTTCTAAATTTAATGAAATATATACTAGAAGAAAAGCATGATTTTGCAGTGTCACTATTACAAGGGGATGTAAATGATTGGTGGGAAACCATTCCAACGAGTGATGCCCAGCCTTTATTGTTTACATAAGATGATTTTCTTCTTGATTTTGATAATGGTTATTTGCCAAAAATATATAGAGATGACAAAAGAAAAGAATTTCTAAATTTGAAATAAGGAGAGATGACTATTGTTGAGTATGAAGTAAAGTTTAATCAGTTATCTCATGATGCATCCTTTATGGTAACCACTAACAAAGCCAAATGTCAAAGTTTGAATAGGGTTTGGGATATGATATTAGGAGCAAGATCATAGTTGCAGATCTTGAGAGATATACTAAGTTAAAAGTTGTCGCAATCAGGATGGAGATATTTAATAAAGAAAGAACAAAACAATGGACAAAAAGGGGGCCTAGTGATAGAGGTGAGTACAGTTTGGTCCAATTTGGGGATTTGAAAATCTCTAAGACCATATCAAAATTTTGGGGATTTTAAAAATGAAAAATCAGTATTGTCCCAAATTTTCAATATGGTTCAATTTGGTTCCTTAAAATTAAGGACAATTCAATTTGGTTCTTTAAGAATGGTTAGGTTTTGCTTTGTACCAATTCTAGTATTTGATTATTTTAATTTGTTAAAATATTTTTAATCTTTATGAACCAAAATAAAATAAGATTTTCATTTTTTATTTTTAATCATTCAAAACTAAAATAAATATGTGATGGTTTAATAAATTATAATTAATAACTTGCACATTAAATATTAATATTCACATAAGGGATTTTTTTTATTTTGTTTAAGTTTAGTTTCGTTATTTGGTTCGATTCAAGAATCCATGCTCATGCCTACTTAGTGAGTTTATGAGATATTTGAGCATAAAGAAAAGTAAACATGAAGATTCTTTGTCATCACAGTCTAGTGCCAGGGGTTGTTACTTTAGCTATAAAGGCAAGGGGTTTGGAGTTTCATCTTATGTAGGCAAAGGTTATGGGCAAGCTATGGAACAATGATCCTTATGTGTACATTATGGGAGGTAACATATAGGTGAATGTAAGAAAATAACTAGTGGGTGCTACTTTTATGGATCTATTAATCATATGCTTGGAGACTATCTTGAAAGGTCTAGAGTGGTAGAGGGAAGTAGAGGCAAAGTTGCGTCAAAATCCATAGTTAAAGTTTCAAAATCAAGTGGAACTGGAGTAACATTTGGTGGAGGAAATGATTGAGGTTGAATTACTACAACTATTTAGGGTATGAACAGATCAAAAGGTTAAAGTTCTAAATCCCAAATATAGGCTAGAATATTTGTCATGACTAGGCAATAAGTAATCGTTGCTTTAGAAGTTATCACTAGTAAAATTTTTGTCCATGATGTAGAAGCTTGTGTATTGATTGATCCTAGCTCTACATATTCATTTCATTAGATATGGCATCCCAATTTCGTAGTAAGCATGAGCCTCTAGGCTTTAATCTAAATGTGACTACTCCTTTAAGAGATGTGATGATTATGGATAAGGTGTGGTGTGATTGTTTTATTCACATTGATGACGCTAAGTTGGATGTTGATTTAGTATTGTTGCCACTCTATGAATTTGATGTGATATTAGGTGTGAACTAGTTAACTAAATATCATGCAATAGTGAATTATTTTGGTTAGGAGGTTATTTTGGCATCTTTAAATCGAACAAAAATTGTGTTTGAAGGGGAACGACAAATTATACCTACATGTCTATGTAAGCACTAGATTTTAGGTCATTAGGATACAAACCCAATGATGAGAAACTACTTGAATTCTTCCCTAAAGGATTGGGAAAATAATGGCTAAGAAAGTGGCAAAAGATGGAAAGAAACCTTGAATCAAACCCGCCTTTCATTCAACCAAAATTTGAGAGCTTTTGAAGGAGCAAAAATGATGTTTGTATAACCAATTAAAGAGGGTTGTACTGACAATCCAATAAAGTTTAAAAGTAAGAATATTTTAGAATAGTGATATGTTAAGCATAAAAAGTTTATATAACCAACCAAAGGTCTATATAGATAATCCTAAGGCTATACAAACCACTTTCAAACCCTATAATATCTAGAATTTTCTTTTCCTTATTTGTAGATAATGTGAAAAGTGGTTAGATAGGGTGCAGTCTAAGCCATTGTCTTAATTGCACCCATCTTCCTCTATAAATATCCTTCTCATTGAAAGGAGAAGGAAGGCTCTTTTTACGCTAATAAAACTCTAGCAAAATAATCTCTTAACCATAAAAAATCCATACACACATAGAAATCATAACCCCAAATATATGTACCTGAAGCATTCAAGGTAAACCAAGCTTTACATTTATTTTTAGTGTTCATTCCTATTACGTTTAAAGAAGATTTCTAATGCTAAAAGTGCCTATAAGGCAAAAGATACTACTTGGGCATGCCAAGACTTATCCCACCATCCTTCTTATTCTTCATACTATTTAGGCATCCTAAGACTTATCCCACCATCCTTCTTCTTCTTCATACTACATGGGCATCCTAATACTTATCCTATAATCCTTCTTCTTCTTCATACTACTTGGGCATCCTGAGACATATCTCATCATCCTTCTTCTTCTTCTTCTTCTTCTTCTTCTTCTTCTCTTTCTCCTTCTTTTTATTTTCTTTCTTTTTCTTCTTCTTCTTCTTTTTCTTCTTCTTCTTCTTCTTCTTCTTCTTTTAATTTATAGGTTTTTAGTAGGCCTTGTGAGTTGTACAGATAAGGAGTGGTTTGTATAGACCACTTGTAGAGCTGTATGGATCACCCTCTAGTCTATACAACCCTCTTTTACTACTTGCAACACTATTCTCATAACTTTTTTCCATACTTGTTTCTTGTATTTCTACTATTTTCTTACAAATTTATGAATCTTCTGTAGTAAGAAAAGGGTAGGCTACAATAGTCTGACCCTCATTCCACATTTTTTCTAAGGCTATGTTCAAATAATATGACTGATTTAACTTGTATATTTTACACTTTGTGTGTCTTATTTGCTTTATTCTTTTTGCTTTATGTGATTGATCATGGATGAGCATAAATGGGAAAGGTTTTTAGTATCTATAATTCATCATTTTTAGATAGGTGATTACAGTGTTTTTTTTTTGGCATTTTATCATTTTATTGATGTTGTAACCTTGGCAGTGTTTAAACTAACTATCTTATGGCTTCTTAGCTCTTTTAGTCCCTTTGAAGGATTGGATGAGAAACTAATGGCCTTTAAGAAGGAGCCATATTCCAAGGACCCTATTTTTGGTGTTTATTATTCTATTATTAGAGAATTTATTGACTTTATTTCAATATTTATTATTAGACTTGGTTGATCAAACCTTGGCCAAATCTCTCTTTCAATCTTAACAACATTGATTAAATGGTTTTAATACTTTATCTAAGTGTTTTAGATGCAAAAATATAGATAACGTTTCATTGGAAGTTGAATGGAGCAAAAAATCAAAATTGTTATATAAGTCGCAATCGCTACTTTCAAAATAGTGCCCATGACCATGCTAAAACTTGAACACAAATTAGACATAGCATTTCACGATGGCAGTCTTAACTGCGACACTCAAACTTTCAATGGAAAGGATCTAAAGGCCAATTCAAGCTTGTCATGTGTTAAAGAGCCATTTAGAACTTCAAATATCATGGTAGTGACATATGTGTTAGGATTGCAACACTCCTTCAACACAAACTCAATTTACTCAAGCCAATTCATGTCCCATTATCTCTGCCAACTTTGCTAGTGCGATCGTGATCTACTTGTCGTGTATGAGATACTTAAGTAACAAAAGAGGGTTTCAACGACTAGTTTTATGAAAAACCAATATTGTGCTCCAACATGTACTAGCCATTGACATAATTAAAGATTTCGACCACGAACAAGAGAAATCTAGAAAGAAACATTAATTATGATTATGACTTTTCTATCTCGATCGTGACTTTTATCTAGCAAGCATTAAATGCTAGATTTCACCACTAACTTTTGAGATAGAGAGATAAATCTGTTAGTAATGGTTCTTTGGTGGGAGTAATCTATAAATACTCTACCAAATGAAGATAAATGCAAGAGAATAACATTTACCAAGGTCGAACTCTTGCATATGGGTTTCTCAACACTCTCTCTTATTTACTCTTTGTAATTGAGTTGTAAAAAGTTTGGGGTGAGCTTCAAACACCATTCAGGTTAGGTTTGAGAGTCAACCTTGATTGTAAAACTCTTGTTTAGGTTTAAGTGTTAGCCTTGGAAAATACTTTTTAAGGTCGTGTGTGAGCCTTTGTAAGACACATTGTAAAGTTAGGTGTGAGCTCTAAACACCATTTAGTGTTAGTGAAATACCTAATTGGTATAATTAGGGAGTGGATATAGGTTTTCTTAACACTTGAACCACTATAAGTTTTTATGTTCTCTCTTCTCTTACTATCCTTCTTTAAATTAGCCTTGACTACCTTCCTTCAAAATTTAAAATTTTCCATAAATTCAATCCCCTTTCTTAATGTACATGGGCTAACAAGTGATATCAGAGCAAGGCCTTAATTCAAGTCTTAATTATGTGAGGAAATGTTCATGGCGTAAGAAGGAATCCACACTCATCTCAAACCCTTCTTTGATGGATTCAACTATTGTGAATGTTAGAAGGAGAATGTTTGGAGAACATGTAACCTCAAGGCATTAAACTCACACCTCTATTTTAGATGAAGTGTTTTGAATGATAACAAAGCTATTATTTGAAGGATAACAAAACTAAGAGAAGTTATAATTTTTGTACTTTAATGTTTTTGGTTGATTTGAATAGACCCAATGAATGTTAAAAGGGGAGATTGTTATGAATGCTAAGGGAGAATGTTTGAAGAACATGTGACCCCAAGACTCGACGAATGTTAAAGGACCATAACAAGTTCAATGAGCATGCCGCTTTTTTGTCAAAGTCTTCTAGTCCTTGCAATGGGCATTATCCCTTTGTAACAGGTATTGGAGAAGTGCTCTAGGTTGTGTTGTGTTAGACCTCGCTATGGGCATTGAAGTTTTATAATGGGCATTGATTTGACCTAGCAATAGACGTTGCATATTCATAACAGGTATGAGATTCTTAAACTCAAAAATAGGCATTGGCTTTCTCAACAGGCATTGAAGGAGTTTCCAATAGGCATTGTGAATTGCTCAAGGGGCGTGGAAAACAACTGTGCAACTTTTGAAAAATAGAGCACAAAGTTCAAGCTTTCTGAATATGAACAATAAACATTATTCTCTCTCTAACAGGCATCGTAGTCAAAATCAATGAGCATTGAAAGACATTTAATAGGCATTGAAACTAACTGTTATAAGTTAAATGCGGGTTTATGAAGAATAATAAGTGTTGTCATCTTTAATGACTAGTTTTACAAAAAAACTGTCATACTTAACATCAGCTATTCCAATGACTAGTTATAGAGATTCGTTATATAAAGAACATTTTTGAAGTCTAGAAAGGTTAGAGAAAAAGTAAGAGAAACCTTGTGAACTAGTGTGAACATCTTTGTAACTCTTTGTGTAAACCTTTTAGGGTGTTGCTTGTATTTGGGTAGAGTGAGATTATTTTTATTACTCTTTTTGAGTGTAGGTTTTCTTGAGCACTAATGGAGTATTAGCTGCCTCATTTAAGAGGCATAGACACTATTTAGATCTATCTTTGTTGATGGTTGTAAGGGTTGGTATTATGCCTAGAAAAATACTAAGGGATAAGTTCTTCCTGAGCTTATAAAAGGAAAAGATGTCCTTAAGCCTATAAAATGAAAGGTTTTTCCTTAAACTAAAAAATAATAGGTTTTGTTCTTGAGCCTGAAAAAAAGAATAAAAAGGCCTAAGTGAAAACTTTGGGAGCGGAGTTGGCACATTGTCGAATCACTATAAAAATCTTTATGTTTGATTTGTGTATTGCTTTTATTATATTTAAGTTTTTTGTTTTTATCACAACCTAATTCACCCCCTTTCAAGTTGCCTCATCACTACTCAGTCCAACATCGACTATACTCATTGGAAGTATAAAATGGAGATTTACCTAAATAGTGATATGGTGCACTTATGGGATGTTGTAGCCAAAAAATGCAAGCCGCCAACTAAGATGGTAGATGAGAGTGAAGAGTTAATTTTAAGGGAAGAATGGGTAAAGGCTCATAAAAAGTCTAATGGCAAGAACAAGAGGTTAATGGCTATTCTACTAACCTCAATGTTTAGAAAAGAAATTGGTAAGGTTCTATATTGTCTAACCACACATGGAATTTGAAAAGCCTTAGGGAACACCTATAAGAGCACAACCTTTATGAAATCTAACAGCTAGGAGATGTATGTGATATAGTGGGAGCTATTCATGATGAAAGACAATGAAAGCATCACTGACATGACTAATAGACTTCTCTCTATTGTCACAAACATGAAAAAGTTTGGAAGAATTCTTACATCCTATGAGGTAAACACTTAAATACTTAAATCTCTTCCTCTTGAAAAGTTTAGTGCAAGAGTTTGTTGTATTCAAAAATCCAATTTGAAGATTGTAAAGGAGCCAACGAATGTCCTTATTGGCTAACTACTCACTCAAGAGCTAGCCGTAAAGAAAAATGAGGAGATGAAGAAGTTAAGAGGACAAGGAGATAAGAATGAGAAAGTATAAAATAAGATTCTTGCTCTCAAGTCTTCAAACAAAGACAAGAAGGTTAAAGTTGTCTCTAGTGATAGTGATAGTGATGAAAAAGAGAAGGAGGAAAAGGAGTTAGCAATGCCCTCAAAGAGGACCAAAGAACTCATAAAGAGGAGAAAATATAAGAGGAACTTCAAAAGAGCATCTCCTAATTTTAAGAAAAGAAAAATGAAGTGATTTACTATGAGTGTGGAAAGCAAGGGCATATCAAATCCAATAGTACAAAGTTAAAGAAAAAGAAGAAGTAGGACAAAGATGAGAAGAAAAGCCTTAAATCTAGTTGGGATGATAGCTCAAGTGAGGATGAAGTAGTTGCCAACCTATGCTTCATGGCTCAAGAGGATTCTTCCAATGAGGTAAACACTTTTTCACACTTTTGTGATGATTATGATGCATTAAATGAGGAAGATGATGAGCTTCTTAAAGCTCTAACCTTAAGATATGGCAAATAAAAGTCTGAAATG
Source organism: Omphalea diandra (assembly GCA_949677035.1). Taxonomy (NCBI): domain Eukaryota; kingdom Viridiplantae; phylum Streptophyta; class Magnoliopsida; order Malpighiales; family Euphorbiaceae; genus Omphalea; species Omphalea diandra. The sequence goes on from CATIWR010407813.1 coordinate 7,951, forward strand.
AAAGATTACAAGAAAAAGTGTTCAAAACTTAAGGATGAATTTAAAGGTTTAAATGGACTTGTAAATGACTTGAGAACTTCTAATGAAGAACTCAAGAAAACTTCAAAAAATCTTTTCAAAACTTTATCCTCTCTTGATTCTTTGAGAAAATAAAATGACACTTTAAAAAAAGAAATAATTGAACTTAGAAATTCCATCCCTAAATTTCATAAGGGTAAAAAGCTTTAGATACACTGATTATATCTCAAATACCACTCTTAGTGAGATGTGGTTTAGGCTTCAATGAAGCTACCTCATCTACATCTTTTCCTCTTACATTCATTAAAGATTTCACACCTCAAACTTTTAGCATTGAGGTTGTTAGGAAGAAAAGTTCTCCAAGTACTGGCAAAGCCTATAAGGTCTTTAACAAAGTCTATGGTGGTTTAAGAGTATATGAATATTATATTTGATGAGTCTAATAAACTTAATCTTAGGAAAGATTTTCTAATTATCTTATAGATGATTTTGAACAATTATAGCTCAACTACACACCTAAGGTTAATGTGATTGATCTTGAAGATCATAAGCCACTTTAAGAAGTGAAGCGAGCTCAACCATAACAAGAGGAAAACCAAGCTCAAGGACTTCTTAAGGATTAGAGACACTCCAAGGATTAACCAAAGGATCTTTTCATTAGTGAGACATCTAAGAGAGTAAGTACTAGAGCTTAATTACGTATTTTAGATAATAATCTTACTTTTGTTTCCTAAATTGAGCCAAAGTCAGTTGATGAGGCTCTTAATGATGAGAGCTAGGTTAGTACATGCAAAAGGAATTCAACTGATTTGAGAGAAACAAATTTTATGAACTTATCCCTAAGCCTAAGGAACACCAAGTTATAGGTTGAAAATGGGTGTTTAGAAGCAAGTTAGATTTGTAAGGCTAGATTGGTTATTAAGGGTTACAACTAAGAGGAAGACATTGATTATGATGAAACATCTACTCCCATAGTAAGATTAGAGGCCATTAGAATTCTTTTAGCATTTGCATGTTATATGAACTTTAAACTTTTTCAAATGGATATGAAGAATGCATTTCTAAATGGTTCATTAAGGAGGAAGTTTATGTTGAACAACCTTTAGGTTTTAAATCTTATGATTTCCCAAACCATGTTTTCAAATTAACTAAGACCTTGTATGGTTTGAAATAAGCTTTAAGAGCTTGGTATGAAAGGCGTAGTTCATTTCTTTTATAAAATGATTTTGAAAAAGGAAAGGTTGACACAACCTTATTTGTGAAAAAACATAACAGAGAAGCACTCATTATGCAAATCTAAATTGATGATATTATATTTGGTGCCACTAATAAATCTCTTTGTGAAGATTTTGCTAAGTTTATGAGTAGGGAATTTGAGATAAGTATGATAGGTGAGCACAAATTCTTTCTTGGTATTCAAATTAAGCAAACCAAAAAGTGCATCTTCATCAACTAAGCCAAGTACACAAAGGAGCTACTCAAAAGGTTTGGCATGGATGGATGCAGAGTTACCAAGACTCCAATGAGTGCATCAATTAAGTTAAATAAGGATGAATTGGGTAAGCCTATTGATGAAAAAGAAGTATAGAGGTATGATTAGATCTCTTCTCTATCTTATTGCATATACACCTAATATTATATTTTGTGTTTGCTTGTATGCCAAATTTCAATCTTGTCCTAAAGAATCACATTTATATGTCATTAAAAGAATTTTGAAGTATTTACATGGAACATTACATTTAGGACTTTGGTATCCTAAAAATACATCATTTAGTCTTCTTGGATATTTGAAAGCAGATTATGCCAGTAACATATTAGATAGGAAGAGCACTTCCAAAACTTGCCAATTTATTGATAAATGTTTAGTCTCTTGGTTTAGTAAGAAACAAATTTTAGTTGTCATATCTATTATTGAAACAAAATATGTGGTGGTGGGTTATTGTTGTACTCAAGTCCTTTGGATGAAATAACAACTCAAGGATTATGGCAAAGATGTTGATCACATTCCCATCAAATATAACAATACAAGTGCAATAAATCTTTCTAAGAATCCCATCCAGCACTTATGAAGTAAGCATATTAACATTAGACATCATTTTCTTAAAGATTATGTCCAAAGTGGTAATGTGGTGCTTGAGTTTGTTGACTCTAATTACCAACTTAAGAATATTTTCACTAAATCCTTAATGAAGAAAGGATGAACTTCATCAAGAGGGAACTTAGGATGCTTGATAGAAGCACCCTAAGTTGATATGCTCAATGTGTTTGTATGAATGATTTGGTTGGCATTCTAGATGAGTCAATCCAATTTACACTTGAACTTATCTATGTTCAAATGCGTAAGTTGATCATCAAGATATAAAATTAATCATACTAAGTTTAGGCTAGCTATTTAAAGTTTTTTTTTTAAATGGTTTTCAAAAATTACCTATAAATCACAACTGAGACCTGTAGTCGCGGTCGCTATTTTCAAGGCATTTTTATTTTTTGAATCTTTTTATATTTCGTGCCTATAACATAATGTCACCACCATAAAATTTTTGTATTTCAAAAATGTTAACCATTGACTTCATTCTTTTCCAAGGAAATCCTTTGTGTTATTTAGCTTTTTCAAAAATAACGGATGCAACTTGTATGTAGTGGCTGGGACCCATTGTAATTGTTGGGCAATAATTGATTTGACCCTCAAATGGCGCATCCACTCATTAATTAAGTTTTTAACCATTTATTTTTAGTTTTAAACCAACTCTCTGCCTATTTAAACCATATAAACTCTTTCTCTTTCACTTTTTTCCTCTCCCTTCATTCCAACTCTCTCTTTTCTGTCAAATCGTCTTCATCTTCATCTCATCCTCTTCCATGGATACTAAGAAATATACCAAAACAAAAAAAGGAAAGGGAATTGCCCAATCCTCTTCCCCTCTCCTAGAACCCCTTTGCTTTCACACAAAATGAAAGGAGTGATAAGGGAAGAAAACGAAAGGTATGAGCGAATAAGAAAAAAGTCATTCAAGCTAACAAGATTCCATCAACCTTTCTTCTTATTACCCTTAGATTGAAGGAAGAAATCAATGGCTACCTTGACAACTTAGGATGGTTTTCTTTCATTTATAAGGAATAACTAGGCCATAAAGATGTTATACAGGAGTTTATTTGCATAATGAACATTGATAAAGATGTTTGCTCTCCAGTAAGTATGTTTGGCTTAAAGTTTAGGTACTTTGGTAAAAGGTTCTCTATCTCTTAACCCCCAACTATGTTCTCTCTTCAACTTTCAAAATGAAGAGGACAAGCCCACAATTTTCAACTCTTACAACTTTATTTTTTCTAACTTTTGGCAAACCATTTCAATTGAAAAATGCCATGATCCCAAGAGGTCCATTGCCAAAAACATCAAAACCCTTTTTATATGGCTTTTTAATCGCATTATCACTTTCTCCATCAACGTGAGAGGTGATGGCAATGAGAAAGTCTTATAAAAAATTTACCCTTTCTCTACGGCCTTCTCCAAAAGCAATCCATCTAAATAGGGAGGTTTTTTCTCACTCAATTAAAGTACATGAGCTGAAAGGTTAAGTGCCAATTCCTCCTCGATTAAGTGCCAATTCCTACTCCCATCTCATATTACTGCCATTTACAGGCATTCGGTGTCCTTAACCCCTAAAATTAAAGCCAACCTCACCCCCACATGTGACCCTAGTAAATACTTCCTTAGTCTCTCCTCTATACTCCATGCTAAAATTATTAAGCCAAACACTCACCAATATTTGTTTAGAGTCCAAAGTATCATTCAACAAGAAGTGTCCCAAGCCTCAAAAGAGGAAAAAGGCTTATGATTGAGGAATGTGACAAAAATAAGCCTCAAGAAGAACTTCCTCAAGATCCTAAGCATAGGGGAAAATCAAAAGTGTCCTCATCTTCTTTTAAACCTTCTAAAGCCTCCTCATCTCTTAGAAAAATCTCCAAGATGTTCAAGAAAGTCTTTAAAAGAATTAAATTTCTTAAACATCTCCATTGTGATATTATAAAGATTTAAGAGAAACTTAGGCTTAAGGCATGTCATCTTGAAGACTTTGGTTTTTTTGGTGATAAAGAAGAAGAGGCACCTCAAGTACCACCATAAGGCAATGTGGAAGAAGCAAATAAAGACCATAAAGACAATGAAGGCAATGATGATGATGATGACATCTCGCCTGATTTTTAGCTTTCTTTTTCCTTTTCCTCATTTTATTTTTCATTGTGTTTTTTACCTTTTTTTTTGTCTTTGGCTCGTGTCTATTGTGATAAAACATTTCAACGTTTGAAATTCTATGTGGGTATGTGTATGTGTTCCTCCTTCCTTAATGTAATTAATTTTATTTCTTATTTTCTTATCTCTTGATTTGTGAATGGTGAATTGACTTGATTTATGTATTTCTCTCTCTCTCTCTCTCTCTCTCTCTCTCTCTCTCTCTCTCTCTCTCTTTCTCTCTCTCTCTCTCTCTCTTTTTGATCTTGATAAAGAGGGAGAAAAGTTACATGTAAAGTTGTTAATGCTTAAGGGAAAAGATAACATTTTTGGATCTTGCTACATTCAATCGATACAATTAATGTGAGGACAAGTTGTATATTGAAAAAATAACCTTTTTGATCTACTTGTATAATTAAGAAGGAGTATACTTTAAGGGGAGCAATCCTAAACATTTAACTTAATAATCCTTGAATGGTAACATTTACTTAATGTACACTACTATCCTTTGCATAATTCAATCTAAGTTGTCACAATCAAAAAGGGAGAGAATGTTGGACTTGGTTGATCAAACCTAGACCAAACCTTTCTTTTGATCTTGACAATGCAGATTGCATGGTTCTAATACTTTATATAAGAGTTTTCAATGTAGAATATAGCTAACATTTCATTAAAAGTTGAATGGAGCAAAAAATCAAAATTGTTATGTAAATTACGAATGTTACTCTTAAAATAACACTTAGAACCATACTAAAACTTGAACACAAATTAGACAGAGCATTTCACGATGGGTATCGTAATGGCAGTTTGAACCATGATACTTAAACCATTAAAAGAAAGGATTTGAAGGCTAATTCAAGCTTGTCATGTGTCAATGAGCAGTTTGGAACTTTAAATGTCGTGATTGCAACATATGTGTTAAGACTACGATGCTCCTTCAACACAAACTCAATTTACTCAGGGCAATTCATAACCCATTATCTTGGCCAATTTTGTTAGCGTGACTACAATATACTTGTCATGTCTGAGATGCTTAAGTCATAAAAGAGGGTTCCTTGGCTAGTTTTATGAAGAATCAATGTTATGTTGCTACTTGTGCTAGCCATTAGACATAATTAAAGACCTCATCCATGAATAAGCAAAACGCTAGTCATAAATATGACTTTTCTTTCTCAATCGCAACTTTTGTCTGATAGGTATTAAATGCTTGATTTTACCACCAACTTTTAAGATATGGAGATGGCTTTGTTAGTAATGGTTCTTTGGTGAGAGTAACCTCTAAATACTCCACCAAATGGATATAAATGCAAGAGAAGAGCATTTACTAAGGCCAAACACTTATAAATTTATTTCTCAATACTCTCTCTCTTATTTACTCTTTATAATTGAGTTGTAAAAAGTTTAGTGTAAGCTTTAAACACCATTTGGGTTGGGTTTGAGAATGAGCCTTGATTATAAAACTCTTTTTTAGGTTTAAGTGTTAGCCTTAGAAAATACTTCTATATGGTGGTGTGTAAGCCTTTGTAAAACACATTATAAAGTTAGGTGTGAGCTCTAAACACCATTTGGTGTTGGTAAATACCCAATTGGTATAATTGGGGAATGGATATAGGGTTTGTTAACACTTGAACCATTATAAATTTTTGTGTTCTCTCTTCTTATACTATCTTTTTTTAAATTAGTCTTGACTAACTTCCCTCCAAAATTTAAAATTTTCCACCAATCCAACCCCCTTTCTTAGTGCATAAGGGCCAACATTTATTTATGTTTTCACTTATCGTAGCATCCTAGCCTCAACTATACCTAGGGGTGCTTCTTGGTTGCCCTTATATAATTCATCCTTTTAAAGCATGTAAGGATATGATCTTAGGATCTTATAACCCCTCATTTACATTTTTATTTTCTACCTTAATGCTCTTTGACTTCTATTTACATGATTATCATCTTATGCCTTATGTGTTGGTGTTATCTTATGCTTTTGTCATGTTTTGTACTCCATATTACATTTAATATGCTTAATGATGAACATGATAGTAGATTAGGATCCTTAATTGATCTCTAACATGGCTAATGGCATTGGCTATTATGGACTAATAGGCTAGGACCCTAAATTACAAGGATAAGGTGGTGTACCCCTACTTTAGTTGCCCGTTCTTAGTATATTTAAAAAGTTGTTTTGCTTCCTATTTTACTCATGTTTTAGGGACTAATGTGCGTTTCTTTTATAGGTTAAAGGAGCCATTAAATGCATGCTTTATATTTATTGAAGTTAATTGCATGATAATCCCCCCCCCCATTTGAATATATATCCATCATCCATGCTTTATATATATTATTTATTATTTTCTTACATCATGTATATCACATTCATGCATTACTACTTAAATGGTTATGGATGATGGCTTGGCTTAGATGGATGTGCCTATGTGTATAAATGAGAGATTTATTAATAAAGGTAAAATATAAAAGGCAAAACATTGATTAGTCGAAGGTCAAATCTTTATATCCGAGTTGACTTAGGGGTGCCTAACCTTGTCCTAAGTCATACCTAACTCTTAAACCTAATCTTTAAGTGGTGATGATGTGTTGGGTCTTCTAGTTACCTATTAAACTCAAAATCCATCCTTGCTTAAAATTTTATCCCAACTAAGGTCGAGTGGTGACTCTAGTAAAGTATTAGGGGTAGTACCAAATTAATATCCCACCTTGGCTCTATGTTGGCCATTTGATATCAAAAGGGTTTCTACTTATCAAGAGGCTTTTCTAAGGATCTCAATGATCCCTTTAGATTCCATTAATAGCAATTATACTAATACATGACCTTCGTCCACTTGATCCTTTAATAATCGACAAAAGGTAGTAGTCACAAGCAAGATTTCAACCATTCAAATAAAGTCATAAAAATCCAGGTGCTCATAATGGCAACTCTGTTGGGGATTAATAGAGTTGCCTTTATGAATCTCTTATTTATATTTGTATTTTTCCTTTATTAATCAAGTTCTTTTTGCATCATGTAGTCTTTACACTTTACCACATACACTAAGTCAACCCTTTAGCTAATCGATAGATTTCCAAACTTAAGACTTAAGCTTTGTTCAAGCTTATGAGATATGAAGTGTTCATTACTCACAAGCCAAGTACCTTTAGGTATGCCAAATGAGGGGTATATGATAATCATCCCTAAGTTAACAAGAGTCATATACTGCAATAATCCTTTAAACCCTTAAGCATATGTAGGAACCTTAGAACCATGGAATAAGAGCCCAAATGTTTTCATGTTAACCAAGTAGTGTTTGAGATTATAAGTTATGTAATTATGGTTATATCTTAAGAATATATTGTTCATTACTTTCAAAAAGTGCACCTTTAAAGCCCAAAACAAAGGATTTGTTTACTTAAAAAATGGGGGATGAATTAACATGAATATAGTACATAAAAAATCAATATTTTTGATATGTTGTTATACTCATAACTCATATGATAGCATAATTTTCAAACTCCCACCATCAAGCCTTAAAACATGCCTATTTTCTTTATAAATCTTTTCCTACCCTTTTGAATACAAGATGTGAACTTTGAGTATGACCATGCTTCATCACTTTTAGACTCACAATTAACTTTTTGTTTGTTTCTAAGACCTTTAAATTCAATATCCATGTGTTGGTATTTGAATTGACCACCCATCCTATGGAGAGCCTCTATACCTATATGTGTGGGAGAAATATGGTTGAAAGGTAATATGTTTGCTCTTTGCTTATGCATCACTAGCATTCATTCATATATTCATTTGTTTGGCATTATAGCATCATCAATTGATATATTGCCTTGAACTCTTAAAACTCATAAAGGAAGCAAGACAACTTATCAGAACCATAAAACTTAGTCAAAATGGGAGAGTTGAAACTCTAGAAACTTAAAGGAAGGATTAAGGACATGATAAAGGTTAAGGTAGAATTTGTAGTACATCAGTACATGGATAAGAATTTGAAAAGGATAGCCATATAGATCTTTATGGAGTGTTTAGTACTAGAAAAGCCAACTGATATGAGAATGGAGTCACGTGTCTATAAAGTTATGAAAGATGAGACTATAAGGAAGATATGTAGTGGTAGGCCTTTCACTAGTATGAAACAACCATTGTCTGAGATATTTAAAGAGCTAAAAATAAGAAGGATGGAGCCCACTACCCAAGGTCTTTATGTTAGGTACCTTTTGTAGTTTTCATAAGCCCATGGACATGATAATGACATTTAAGCATCTTAAGCATGAAATCTAAGATCTTATTGAATTTGGAAAGCTATCAGATTTATGAGCCCTATTCATTATTTTGCACCAAGCCTTAAATAAATTTTAACTCATCTTTTAAACAACTCTTAGCTAAAACCTCTTTAAGCCTAAAAGGGAATAGTATCACTCCTACTAGCCTATCAAGTGGCAACCTTTTATATTGAACCTAGTTAGAAGAAGCTTGTGGGAAATCTTATTGCTAAAGGTTCACCTAACACCTATAAAGGAAAAGTGCACATTTTAAGCAATCTCTACACTAAAAGCAATTACAGACCTAATGTGAGAAAAAGAAACTATTAGCAAGAGCTTTCATAAAATTTTTTAAGCTTGAGATATCACCATCTAAAGCCTTTAAAAGGCTTTAAAAGAAAGAGATTTTACCTCCTCTAGCCTCTAAACCTTCGATAAATCCCTTGCCTAGGAACTATAATGCCAACACCTTTTGTGCTTTTCGTCAAGATGCTAATCATCACACAGATGAACACCGAAGGATTTGTCATGAAATTCAAGGCCTTATTGATTTGAGGATGATACTTAATCTCATAGCACTTGATGGCCTCCTGAACCAAGAACCTAAAAAGGAGTTCATTTCTACAAGCCAACTTTTAGCTGAGGCTTTTAAGGATTTGAAAGATGAAGTATTACTAGTACTTACACATCATAGAATAAAACCCTCGAAGGATGATGGTTTGACCATGATGGATCGAGAGGTACTAGAAGAGGGCACTAATTTTGGGAAGACAATTAATGTGTGAAAGGAAGAAGACTTTAGTGCTAAAAGGCCCAATTGACATATGGGAGGGAATGAAATCTAAAAAGAACCCATGGCTTGGTTTACCTTCATCTCAAGCATAGGAAAAGTTAGAAAGAAGGGTTTATACTTTATGTGGAATAAAAGTCGCTCAAGAATGCCTTACCTTTAAGATGTAGCCCTCACCAGGTAGCTAGACATTACACCAATTAGTATTAGTGCTTGAATAACACTATCCAGGATCATTTTGAGAGTGGAAGGCTACCAAACACAAAAAGGGAACCATGGTAACTTAGTAGAATGCATGATCTAGGGTTTTATTTTGTTTTCTTTGGCTAACTTATCTTACCTTTGTTGTTGACATCCATATAGTTTGGTTATTTTATTAAATAATATGCTTTTAATTTGATGTCTTACTTGTTTGATCCAAATGTGGTTGTCGATATGTTTGGTGGCATAATAAAATGCTTGGTGTAAAAGAGAGAATAAAAAAAAGAAAACAAAAAAAGAAAGAGGAAAAAAAGGAAAAAGAAAGTATGAAAATCATGAGTATGAGGTATTTTTTTTAAAAAAAAATTGCTAAACCACCATCTTATAGCCTAGGCTCGAGAGAACTATCTGCTTAAAGTTTTGTGTCACCTCTATTATGGGTGAAATTCTAAAAAGGGAATAAGAGAAAACTTGAGGGAAATGGAAATGTGAAAAGAAAAAAAAATAATGAAAGAGTTATGGAAGGAAGGAATAAAGTGAAGAGGCAATATATAGAAAGTGATTTGGAGGGCAAATATGTAAAACTAAAGGAGCATGAGCTAAGAGGGATAAGGTCAAAGTGCAAGAGGAAGCATGGTGTAAAAATCCATGATTAGCATTATATACCTCAATGTCTTTCCTGGTACTAGAGGTTAAAAAGTAATGTTAGGAAGAGTGAAAAAAAGACATAAGGAAGATTAGACCTCAAAAGGATCACCTATGCGAGTGAGGAATCCAGAGAGAATTCCATTCACAATATGAATGAATAAGAAAGAGTTGCCCCAATCTAATGGTATCATTTTATAAGGTAATAGCCTAGGGGTAATCAAAGAGGTGTAACCTAAGGTGTCAGCAAAGGAAATCCTAAAAAGGGAAAGATATCTTTAAAAGAATGGTGGTGAGGAAATAGTTTGTTTCGTTGTTAACAGTTAAACCCCTTTTAACGAGGAAAAAAAATAAAGAAAAGAAAAGAATAATAAATGAATTCCACCAGGTAAAAAATTTGAAAAAGGCCATCTAGGGAAAAAGATTGAGAAAAGTAAAGAGAGTTGAAAAATGTTTAGTTAGAAAGCTTGAAAAGGCTAACTAATAATAAGCATTGTGTTTACCACCAGAGGTGTTATAGCTGCATGTGCATTGAATAAATGAGAGTATCAAATTATAATATTAGCATACATGAGAATGATCAAACTCTCCCCTCCAAAAAATTAAAAAAAAAAAAAAGAAGAAGAAGAAAAAGGAAAGAAAGAAATAAAAAAAAGAAGAAAAAGAGATGAAAGCTCGTCGGTTTGAAAATCCAAAAGGTTAGTTTAAGCACAATTTAGAGCCAATAAATAAAAATAAGTAGAAGAAAAGATGAAAACTTGTTATGTTGAAAACTCATAAAGGTGGCCCAGGCAAAAGTTAGAGCAACCACCCACTAAGTTGAAAACTTAAAAGTGTGACTTAGGCAAAGTTAAGGTATAAACTCATAAAGGTGGCCCAGGCAAAAGTTAGAGCAACCACCCACTAAGTTGAAAACTTAAAAGGGCGACTTAGGCAAAGTTAAGGTATAAAAAGTGTTTAGAAAAAGAGAGAGAAGAAAAAAGGATAGGAAATAGATAGTTGTCTATAGGCTTTAACACATATTCAAAACCTAAGATATATGCTCATGCATGTGATAGAGAATTTCTATGGATTTAGCAAGTGCCAATACAAAAAAGAACTTAAGATTGTATTAATCTGAATTTAAAGATGATGGTGTTTGCTTTCATAAATTGCTAATGATACCAAGATTTTATCAAGTGTTTCAATTGACTTTCAAGTTTCAGGATTTTCAAAGTCTTTAGCTAATTGAGTTATGTAATAATGTTAAGCTTTTTTTTTTTTTTTTTTTTTTTCTAAGAATTTTGCATTGCACCATGATTCATGCATTAACATTATATGTTATGTGAATGTGTACACTTGATTTTTTTAGTAATTATTTCTTTTAGATAGTTTAGGGGGTAAGAAAGCATCCACAATAAAAGGATTATTAGCTTCCACAAGCATGAACAGAGGACACATCGC
>CATIWR010407832.1:0-14321 GCA_949677035.1 Omphalea diandra
TTTTTTCTATATATATATATAAAATATATAAATCTATTTTTTTTTTTTATTTTATATTAAATATATATATTTTATATAAATATATATATATATATATATATATATATATATATATATATATATATATATATATATATATATATATATATATATATATATGAAATAAAGTCTTTATATGCACGTCTTACATTTTCTTAAATTTATAAAAAAAAATAATTACATTTATATCATTATGGGCTAGTTTGATTTAAAAAAATTAATTTTAGATCTAATTTTTAAATTAGCTCTAAATTTAAGATTAAAACACTATCAAGTTTGATTTTAAAATTTTAAAGTTATTTCATCGTGTTTTAATTGTTCTAGAAGTGTTTAAATTGTGTTCTAAATGTGTTTTATCATGTTTATAAAATAGAAAATAATAAAATATTTCGACACTTTAGTGTTGACATGTGTTGAACACATAATGGGCATATGACTGTGCTAAGGAAGAATTTGATATAGATACTCATTCTTTCACAAGTGTCAATACACTCTAATTTTGAATGTATTTGATTCATATATTTATTTATTTATTTATGCAAATCTCATATTTTTTGTCTTTAATATACTAGGCAAGTTGAACTTTTTATCCCTCTAATGAACTAACTTTCCTCACATCAAGGAAGTTCAGAATTCTATTTCTTCAGAGCTTATTAAGATAATGCAAACCAAACAAGCCAACTTATCTTATTTTCCAATAGCTCCTTTTCTTAAGACTATTTATCTCATACTAAATGAGGCCTAAATTTCGACTTTCAATTACATTTAATCAACATAGTCAAAATTATATTTTTCTTTAATGATACCTATGACGGTAATGATCAATAAATTTTAATTGTCCTTTTTCTTTTTTTCACTAATTACAACATCTACAATGTTTATTGGTATATGCATTCTTTTCTTTGGAGGTCTGCTTGGATTTTTTGGAGGATTTGCTTTTGCTCCAACTACATACTATGTAGGCACTTCATCAAATTATTCCAGAAAACTTTGGTTCTTCTCCTACTTAAATAATAGACATAGAATCTAAAAATTTGAAGTTCTAATGACTCTTATAAGCTCCCATGCATTATTTGGGTTGCCGTACGTAAACCCATAAGGTTCAGTCTATCTTGGTTCATTAATTGTGTATGTGAACTTACATGATTGAAATGAAAAAAATAAAAAATAAAAACTTGGTAGTATTTTTGTTACCAATTCTTGAAGGAGTCATGTAAATTGGGTTTAATTCATGTGTTGCAGGTGTGCATAATGCTTGGTGTTTTGTTAACAATTCTAGCACCAATTGGTGGCCTAAGGCAGATCATCGTTTTAGCCAAGAGCTATAAATTCTTCTCATGGTGGCCTAAGGCAGATCATTGTTTTAGCCAAGAGCTATTGTGAACTTGACATGATTGAAATGAAAAAAAAATAAAAAATAAAAACTTGGTAGTATTTTTGTTACCAATTCTTGAAGGAGTCATGTAAATTGGGTTTAATTCATGTATTGCAAGTGTGCATAATGCTTGGTGTTTTGTTAACAATTCTAGCACCAATTGGTGGCCTAAGGCAGATCATCGTTTTAGCCAAGAGCTATAAATTCTTCTCATGGTGGCCTAAGGCTGATCATTGTTTTAGCCAACAACTATAAATTCTTCTCATGAAAATCTTGCCAACGGCAGCTACAAGGGCTGACCTTATTTGAAGTTCAAAATGGGGGAGGGCATGATGTAAAGAAAATTACTTGAATTGTACGAGTTATATTTTCTTTTATGTAATGAAATTTATTACAAAATGGTGATTTTCGACCAATAGAGTTATTCGCGTGACTTAATAATACAATAGTTCAATAGGTTTAATATGAAGTTACAACTCAAAATGTTGAAATATTTTGTAGCACAATATAATTGTTGCATTTTCTAATAATGTTGTAGTGAAACTTTTGTTCTCTTCATTGTAATAGATGTGGTCACTTGTGGAGGTTTTTGAACCATAAACTCATATTGTTTTGCGAAAAATATTTTACGTGAAAATATTTTTAATATTCTTTTTGTTTAATGCATCTAAACAATAATCAATGAAAAATATTTTGTTGGTCAAAAAGAAAATTAAATAATTTTTCGTTTTGAAATGAAAAGTTATTTTCTAGATTTTAACAAACTTATATAAATGAAATATAAATAATATAAACACGTGTATTTATTATCATTGTCATTTTTAATTACCAACACTCATTATCAGACATTGTCGATTAGTGATGATTGCCAAAAATGACAGAGATCTATAAAATTTTCATTTTAATGTATTCTTTATATTAAATAATAAATGGTATAAATATAAAATTTTTATAACTGTCAAGTTTCTTTCCTAGATGTTGACATGCGTAATAAGCAGCAGTGGGCCTCATGCGTACGTTCGTCTCTCACAATGGGCTGATTTGGACTGGATCCGAACTAGTTAATAGCCCAGCCAAAAAAACCCGCGAAACTCAATGATTTTTATTAACTCCACAGCTGCCATTTTCGCGCCATTTTTCTCTGCAACTCGCAAGAACCCTAGAGGGAGAGAGCGCACACCATGGAAGAAGAAATTAAAGTGGAATTCAACAAAATCGGGTTTACGCTAGATGAAGAAGAAGAAATCCTCAAGAAATGTAAAATCTCTTTACGTTTTTTTCCTCCTAGTTTGCCCTTATCTTTTTCTTAAATTTCCTACTGTTAATGCTTCGATTATCATCAGGCCTTACTTTCTGTATAAATTACAACCTCAAGCCATCAGATCTGGTTTCAAGCTGGGAGGTATACTATCTCAACAGGTAAATATTAGTTCTTTAAATTAAGGTTCCATTGCTGATTAGTTGTCCAATCATATAATGTTGTAGGTTTGTTTATTTTGATCTTTAGGGTTTTGGGTTTACTTAATTGATTATGGATTTCACTTTGATGGGGAAAGTTAGAACTTTTTTTTTTAATGTTCTTATTGTATGTGATTTTGAGCAGGCAATTAGATGAATCAACAGTACAAAATGCAGAAATGGATGGGTTTTTGTTGCATCTACAGAATGAGCAGAAGGAAGCAGTTGTAAAAGAGGAACCTAATTTGCATATGTACTCTAGCAAAGATGTGGATATGTGAGTAGTTTGTAGTGTTAATATTTCCTTATTTTGGTTAGTTATTGTAATCCCCTCCCCACACACCACCCCCCCTCCCCTCTTTCTTTTCCTTTTTTTTTTTTTTTTTTCTGGAAATGATATTTTTTATTTTCCCTTTTGATGTCAAGTGGGTAATTCAATCACTTGATGGTTGAAAATTGTATTCAATTGGTGTCCTTATGGAACTTGAATCTCTTATGTTTTATAATGTAGTAGTTCAATTCCCTAATATTTTGTTTTCAGGGTTCTGAATTATACTGACTTGCTTTGTTGGTAAACAGAGGGTTCGCTCAGATATTTGTGTAGATATTATTGTGTATCTCTCTCTCTCTCTTGCACAAGGGTACATGCGTGCAAGTGTATTTGTTTATTTACTTCCTGTTGCTGTTAGTGTTTTTGAAATAATTGTATTGAACATGATATACTGGTGGCTTATAGCTAGTGCTACCAATGACTTGTATGTGAGGACATTATTCTAAATGGTAGTGAGCAGAAATCAAATTTTCAGTTGTGATGGCACAACTACGATCCAAATGTTCCTGTTTTGACTGGTATATTCAGTTGATAGACTTCTTTTTTCAATATTCAACAATTTGAATGAACTAGAGAAAAATATGTGTAGGATTTTGAATGATGAGGAAGAAGATTTAGAAGAAGTAATTCCTGGCACTCCAACAGACAAATCTCTAAAACTCTATTCAGAACCATTTGATTCAGAAATCAAATCAAATGGAAATGGCTATTCTTCTGGCAAACTGTCCAAGCATGTGACACCCTTTGGACGACGAACAGATAAATTTGTGGTGAAATTTGACATCAATAATATGCCCGACTCAGAGAATGGTAACAATGAGTGTGTTCCAGAGAATCCTGAGGATGATATTATTAAGAGGGTGCAACCCCGAAAAAGGTGTTCCTTGGTAGTCCATGAATCTGGGCCAGAGCCAGGTTGCAGGTTCATGTATGACAGGATTGAAGATAGGGTACTGATGTTTCTTATAGTGAAAGTTGTTGTTCCTGAATCTCCAGTTTATGCATTGACCTAATATCACCTTTTTGGTTATTTAGTTTAATGTACTTGACAACCGCATAAGAAAGCGTGCAGCTGAACTTTTTGCTTCTGGACTATATGAGGAGCCAACAGACGCTTCAAATGCCTCACAGGTAGCTGGCTAATTCTTGGATCTATCTTCCTAAAAACACTTTGAGATTTGCAGCAATATCTACATAGAATGTCATGTTATTCTGTTCTCAGTGTTTGTTAATTAGTACTGGATTAGTTTATCACATGGAGAACCCTAATATTTATCATTTAAGTCTTCTCACATATCAGGGTTGCCTTATTTACTCTTTGTTATATTTGCTTTTGTTTTTTCTATCTTGATGTATTTTGAGCACACATTTGACGAAGAGAAAATTACTTTCAATATTTTCCACATTCCAGTCTGCTTTATATTAAGAACTTACATGTCCTGATAAAGGTATGCATCTGATAGAAGCTATTATTTCAGAGAAAAGTATTTGCTGTTGGCATGATCTGTTGTGATGGAGAAGGTCGTTTGAATGAGAAGTCGATCTTGCTGCAAAGCAGGTAGGTCCTGGAGTTCCCTGTAATACTGTCCATGTGCATTAGTATCTTACCAATGAAAATAGTAGGGGGTCAAAACCGAGCTTTGAAAAATATATCAGCATTCATTATTAGGCTGATTTAGCTGCTAATAAGTACTTTGAATCTCCATGACGAAATCAGTTTTTGAATAGCTAGGTTACTGGCCTCTCTTTGGAAGAAGTTCATATATGAGAATAATTTCAATTTGTATTGACAACTTCAAAGCCACTGTTTGGCCAAGCTAGTCCACTGGGTAGTTGTGTCTAAGCCAGAACAGAGACTTAGTTTGTTCAGCTACTTGGCACTCAGATGTTATCTAAGGAAATCAGTGTTTTCTTAGATTTAACTAGGACAGAGAATCATTCGGATCAGACTGTCAAATACAAAACCGTATGATGTTTGTGTCATCTTTAATTTTGCTGTTAAGTATGTGCTTCTGTTCTTTCAATATGTGCTGCTAATCTTTCAAAATTTTGACAGTGTTGAACATTCTGGAGGGCAGCGTGTTCGTTTGGACTTACATAAATTGGAACAATTCTCTATTTTCCCTGGACAGGTATGAATGTAAAATTTATAAGTTTTTAGATCTTTAATCATGCATGCTAAATTCATGCTTAACAAAAATGGATTCCATCTCTGCAGATTGTAGGTGTTGCAGGTCACAATCCCAGTGGACATTGTTTAATTGCTTCTGAAGTGGTAGATTCTGTTCCTTTATCTGCTATTCCTGATGATACTTTGCATCCTGCTAAGAGGCAAGCTTTGGACCATGAGAGTGAATCAATTGATTCATCCTATACACGAGAAGATATATCTATGGTATGAAAGCTTGTCTTCAGCATCTCTTGCAGACTTGAAACAGAGAAAAACAACATTCTTGGGTATGCTTAACCATTCACCAGAGATGCATCCATCATATAAACCACTGATGTGGCAATGATGTATGAGATTAAAACTCCGAAAGAGGGGAGAATCTAATATTAGTCCGCTAATGATAAATTTGGGAATCAAAATAGTAATATTGGCTTATAACATGTATGGTAGTTTTGTAGTTTGTTTCTAGAATCTGATGGCTATCACTAGAAACCTTTAGGTAACTCTTTTTTTTTTTTTTTGTCTGACAGCTTATTGCTTCAGGCCCTTTTACCACAACGGATAACTTATTGTTTGAGCCTCTCACAGAACTGCTGGCATATGCAAGCAGAAAGCTTCCACAATTGGTTGTACTGGTATTAACTCACTATCTTTAAGATTCAATGCTATATTTGAAGTACTTAATGGCCAGTAAAGCATCATACCATTGACTTTTTGCCATTTTTTCTCAGCTGGGACCATTTGTAGATTCTGAACATCCAGAGATCAAGAAAGGAACTTTAGACAGGAGCTTTGATGAGATATTTCATCTGGAGATTCTCAGAAGGGTATATAGTAGTGTCATTTATTTTGGGAAGCATTTTGCAATATTGTCATTCTTTTCCTGTTTATTTTCAGTTGCAAGATTATGCGGAATACATTGGTTCTGATACACGGGTGATAATTGTGCCATCTACTCGGGATGCTAACCATGATTTTGTTTTTCCACAGGTGATAATATTAACCTGAGTAACAGAATTTATTTTTTCTTTTTTCTTTTTTCTTTTGTGTTTCATACGTACATATTTCCATATAAATGTGTTTTAGTGTTTATGCAGATCTGTGTACATATATTGCTGAGATTTGTACTCTTAAATTTTTGTTGTGCAGCCTGCTTTTGAAATTCATCCACCAAATCTTAAACACAAGGTACATGATCTACAGATTTTGCTCATCTTTTGCATTTGCAGGTCACACATTTAAATAATTTCTGTTCTTGTACCAGATAAGCAGTGTTACGAACCCAGGCATATTTGAAGCAAATCAGGTAAAATGACGACAATCAATTTGCAAATAATTTATACTTCATCATCTAGCATGTGTTTCTGCTTTTGCAAGTTCAGTTTTGCTCAAAATTTCTCGTTTTACATTTCTGAACAACAAATATTCTCGAGAGATGGCTTATTTGATTTATGATTTCAGTTAGCTGCATGAGCCAGACTTCATGCATTCAATCAGCCAAGTAAATAAACGTCAAATACTTTTAAATCTCCATTGATGATGGTTATATTTGCTCATTAAACATGCATATCCATTAAAGTATAGGATTCTGCTAACAGTTTTAGTTTCAGGTCAGTGTGGGTTGTTGCACTGTAGATATTCTAAAACAGCTCAGCGGAGAGGAGATGTCACGAAATACAATGAATGGAACACCCAGTGACCGAATGAGTAGGCTTGCAAACCACATTCTTAGCCAGCGCAGGCATGCTCTAAAAGTTATCCTTCCTCAGAATTTGACACTATTTGGTTCAGAAAGTCAGTTTTTAAGTCTAACATTTTTTTTAAATAATATTGGAACAGCTTTTATCCACTATATCCACCAGCAGAAGATGTTCCATTTGATTTTTCACTTGCTCCAGAAATTCTCAATATTACTTCACTTCCTGATATTCTCATCCTACCTTCAGACATGAAATACTTTATAAAGGTAGATACTTTTCTGAAACAACATCACTTCCACTCTCGTCCCAATATTTCAAAACTGCAGTAAAATAATTGATGCAAACATGCTGCGTTAGTTAAATGCCTACTTTTGGGCCAGGTACTCTCCCTGGGTGAAACAAGTGAAGGAGAAGGGAAAATGAAGTGCATTTGTATAAATCCAGGAAGACTAACCAAGGGAGAAGGAGGAGGCACCTTTGTAGAGCTTAACTATCGTGGAAGTGCTGACAAGATGAATGCTTCAATCATAGGCATATAAAACCCAGATTCAAATTCACAAAGGCATACTGATTTGGCAGCTGCTTCAGAAGATCAGAATTAAAGATACGACACACCTATAGCTCAGGTTCTCCAGATGAATGGGTGAGGTCACAACATTTTATTTATTGCAGTTTATTGCATTAATACAGCAATCAACTTTGTTTAACTGCATAGCTGGGCCATATCAGGTGTACCTCATCTGTTCCTGTTTCATTTTATATCTTGCCATTTGTAACCTCATGATTAGTAATCAGTAATACAATTTTCCAATAATTGCAATTTGCTATCAGTGCTGTCATTTTATTTATTTGTATAGTTTTCAATCACTTTACTTGAGATAGACATGTAGCACCTTTAAATGGAAGCTAGAGCCTAAAGAACTAATTTGGTGTCTCATAGATTGACTAATTTGGCATCCATTAGTAGGAGAAACCACATGAGCATATGGTGAATTCCCATTCTTGTGATTTCTCTTTAACAAATTCATTTACAAGTACATATTCATTAAACCAGCAATGAGTACAATTAGAATCCCACAATATACAAGGGGCAATTGTTGAAATGCACAATTTCCCACCGAAAATTCTGGTGATGGGTGATAGCTCAAGCCATAAAAACCTACAAGTTTTACCTTCCCTTCTTCTGTGCAAGACGACTATTTTCTCTTAACGAGATTATCCAATGATTTGAAACCCATAATATGCTTACCAGAATTGCAGTCACAATCACCACCATCCAAGAAATCCAAGCCCATCCAGGAACCAAACCATTAGCTTCTCCATTTCGATAAAATATCCCCATCTTAAACATAAAGAGTGGACCAAGAATACCTCTAACAACAGAATAAAAAGCTAGAAATGGAGGAGACAAGAACTCATGCAATCTTGCAGCAGCAGGAACATCAGCTCTCCTGAAACCAGCTATGCTCCAGACATTCTGGCAAGGACTTGTGACTTCAGCAAGTACAAGAAGCACAAGAAGACCATAAGCTCCATGATGAACCATGTATCTACAAGTCAGAAACACATAGAGTGTTGCTAAGTGGTGAAGAATGAAGAGAATATCAGTAGGGAAGGACACTATGTAGTGCAGGAGGTCCATTAAGAAATAAGCCATGCTAAACTCAAGAACTCTGTTATGAAGAGTAGAGTCTTGAGAGGCAAAAGTATGTGAGGTCTTGGTGTAGAGTAGAGCATGGATGGAAAAGATAACAGCAGGAGTGCCATGAGTTAGGGAGATGAAAGAGCTTGAAGCTTCTGCTCTGTGTTTTGGATCCCAGTTTCTGAAAATCACAAAGTAGGCAAGGAGATATATGGAGAGAAACACCATGAAGGATGAAGGTAGGGTTAGGGCATGAAGAAACGTAAAACCCATGTCAACTCAGCTGCGGGGCATTGAAAACACACAGAAAGAAAGAGAGAGAGAGAGAATAATCGAAGAGATGAGTGTGTTTTGGAGTTAAAAGAGGCTAGAATTCCTAGACTAGAGGGAAACATGAGGGGTGCCAGTTTTTTGCGAGAGAATATCTAAGTTTGATCTCAATTGTGCCATTATCAATTATACAATGATCAGGTGGTGGACGGACTTGGGATCCTTATTTTTTGTTTTTTAATTTTTTAATGAAGAGGTCAGATAAAGAATTAGAATAGTGATGGAATTTAAGATTAATTAGACTATGTTTAATTAATTGGTATATATCAATATCTAAATCGAAAAGAAATTAATTGGTATATATCAATATCTAAATCGAAAAGAAATAATTTGGGTAGAAAATTTGATTGGAAGAAGGAAAAGAAAAGAAAGTGGTCGACACAAATAGGAATTAGACATGTAATAGGTAAAGTTGGTGAAATTGCTTGACAGCATTATTATTATTATATTATAAGTAAGGTTGGCCGCTTTGTTCTAATGGATATTCGGATATATTTCTTTGTCTCCATTGGGTGCAATTGCACGTTTGTTGTTTCTTATAAGTTTCAATGATAGAAAAATGGAACCAGTTTAAGATAAAGATCACAGTACCGACTTGTCCTTGGTATCACAATAGGGAAATGTTAAGGCTATACGACAATTAAAAGTCCCTCCGCAGGTTGGTCGGTCCCATGCATTCCACATCATAAACTACTTGTCTTTGCATTGAATTATCTTTGCCATTTGAATTAATTAAATAACTGCTTTCAATTTAAATTTAAAACTTCATCCTTCATAAAAATTCAAGCCTCTAGCTGATTTGCAGAGCCATTCTTGAAGCAGACAACACCTGCAAATCATCAAATATTAATATTCTGATCCCAATGCAATGTGAACGAAGAAAAAATCATCCACTCAATAATCTCCCTCCCGTTGCACGCTGCTCTTCTGCTGGTCTCAACTTCCAATTTTCACCGAGTCCCAGATTAAGTCACCCAAAAATGTCTATCAAACAAACTAAATCGATTTCAGTATCCTTTCTCATCCCACCCCGAAGAGGATCATGTTTGCATTGGTGGTAGTGCATTAAGTGCAGCGCACACTCCAAAAATTGACAGCTCTTGGTTCCTTCACCACAAAAATGGATCATATCTTTTCTTTCAACAGGTTAAGAAAAACGTGAGTCATAACTTACAGGATTATATCCAACAGTTGCCTCTGAATTAGAGCCTTGACCAATTTCCAAGAATAAAGATTTATTTTCAGAGTATGATGCTATTCTCAAAGCTGGCTCGCCAACTCTGCTACCTAGAATTTGATACTCATCAACTTCCGTTTACACAACTATCTTTTTTCAGCTAATTGCTTCAAGGTGACAATTCCACGCCCAAATGGCATAAACAGTATTAGATAACAACCATTTAGACATCTATTATCAGCTGACAGAAGGCATAATTAACAAGGTTAAATACTATTAATTCCAAATTCATTTTTATTCTAAAAAAAAAAAAAAAAAAAAATGCTTCTGGCCATCTTCACCTTAAAAGCTAGTTCTGCCTAGTTGGATCCATGCCCGTAGTAAAACTTGGAGCTCATTTCCAGAGACAGTAAATGAACAAAATAAAAAGATTTATATCAATTTCTATCATGTAAGAGAATCTAATTAGAGACTAGACTAAATCATAAATTACAAATACACATATTCCAGAAAGCCACCCCCTAACAAACATGATGAGCACCAAATAAAACTTGAAAACTATAAGACAACACAAACAGAAAAAGGCCACAACCTAAACAGTTCTATCAGCCTTGGGACACTGTAAGGGGATGGCACAACTAGAAAATCTTTAACGTTTCTGATTCTTCAACTAAAAGGGTCCAAGTTGCAAATGCATTTTCAAGGTTACCAGCAGCCATACACCCACATTACTACAGGCAATAGCTCAAGCTCAAGAACAACCAACGCTAAAGTCAAGTATGAGGAAATCATTCAACAAATCTGCTGCATAAAAACAAACCAAGGTTTGTATAGTACCTCTAGTGAGCCTGAAGACAACTAATTGAAAGTTCTATAAAATCCAGTAGGCAGGTAACCTCCTGAACCTGGTTGCTTTGATACTGCAGTGGCATCCACAGACAATGTCATAAAAAAATTCTAGGTCGTTAAAGCTTCAATCTTGTGATCAATACAGAATGGAAGAAAAGGGAAGAGCTAAATATTTGTTAGTATCCATGAGGTTAAGTGTCAATACTCTAACTATATTTCGACTTATAACAGGCCAATGAAACAACTAAATTAAGATGATGGTCATAGCAGTGAGACGGACAAGCATAAAACTGAACATGATTAAAAAAGGAGTTAAAATCCCAATAAAATAAATCCTAAATCTTGGAAACAAATGATAATTTGACATTTCACTAAAATAGTACAGTTCAGCAACATCATTTGGAAAAATGTATAATAGCGGCAAGAAGCCCTCCGATGGTAAGCAAAATCACTTCAGCCCTCCCTAGGCAACCATTAATCAACAATTTTTAAGTCATTATCCATTGGTCAACAAAGCAATTGATGAACATGCAAGAATTCAACAATGCAGGATAATACAGTACAATATCGCACACACAAAGGTGCACAAATAAATAAAAGTTTAAAAATTGTCATGTTACCACCCACTTGGCCATAGTAACACTAGCAAACTTTAACTTTAAAATGTAATGTCTCAAAGTTTTTTACACAGTTTTTCCCTCTTTCCCATTCTTTTTAGATAAATATGACCAGAATTGCATAAAAATAAATGCAGGAAAACAAATGCACTAAAACAGATGACTATACAGCTAGATCTTAGTATATCTGTGATCCAAACATTCACATTAAGATACCCTATCAGACTTGGTAATCCTGATCTGGGATAATATTCCACAGATATCAAATTGATAAATTACCTTTGGCGTACCATTGTTACTGTCTATTTCTTCATCAATGAAAAGCTAAGAACGTCTCCTCCACTTCACACCAACCATCTCTTGCAAACACAATGTGAATATTAAAAAAATAAAAAAAGACAGATTCTATAGTTGAGAGTAAATCCATACTGTTCTAAACCTCAACCAAATTCAATAGAATTGTTTACAATGTGCCAATGAAAATATGTTACATACAAAAGTTTCACTGAAACTGATATTTTAAGATGGAAGGCCATTATGCCACACCTTGCAATGCAATCAGTGTCACATATGCATTTCTATGATCTTATGAGAGCTGGAGAACAAAATTAACCTGCAACATAGCTGGGTGGTAGGAGGCAAATAATTTCTCCACCCAAATCAACATAGGTGCCGGCTAAAAAAAGTATCAACGATCATTCGAGAAACAATGTTTGAAACTTCCTTTGAAGGTGCATCGCTCACCTCAACCTCATCCTACATCAGTAATGCAGGATATCAAGTATGGAGATTGACAAACTAGGTCTTTAACCAAACAAACCGCCAGTCCCTAATTCCCCTTGTTGCAGCTCCTTTCTACGTTGCTCCTCTAAAGGATCTGGACTCTTCAGTATTCGTCGCAAACGCCTAAGTATAATGTTTAAAGAAATTAAATGAATACAGTGAATGAGAACTAGAGAACTGACTTCTAGCTAATTCCTCTATCTAAAGTCAAGATACCTGTCTTGAGCATGCTGAGCAGGAAAAGTAGGCATAAAATCTTTGGATTTGGCAAGAGGAACTTCACGAAACCACTCATGGTTAAGAGCAACTTCAGCAGTTATTCGCTGTC
The DNA here is from genome assembly GCA_949677035.1 of Omphalea diandra. NCBI lineage: Eukaryota > Viridiplantae > Streptophyta > Magnoliopsida > Malpighiales > Euphorbiaceae > Omphalea > Omphalea diandra. The sequence goes on from CATIWR010407832.1 coordinate 12,800, forward strand.
AATAAAAATGCAATGGGCCTTATTAAGTCATAGATCCAGACTACAAATCTAAAAGAACTTTATGTACGATATTTGTTACCTACCTTCTCAGGGTCATAGGTTAGGAGTTTGTTCAATAAATCAAATCCAGCATCAGAAAGTACTGGCGATCCAGTGAAAGATGTTGCTGGGAATTTCTTACGCAGTAGGTTATACCTGAAAGGAACAGGTCAGCCACTTAGTTCAACCAAGAAATATATTCGAAACTGAAAATGTCACCAATGGAGGCCAGGTAGCCAGACCAGAATCACCCAGCTGGAGGCCTGGGAAAACAGCAGCAAAAATAAGAACATCTGATATTACTGTTAACAGGAAAAATGAATCTATGACAAAGTGATACTTACTGATGCTTAACAAAATTGACCTTGACACCAGGCAACTTGGAGAACCCAGGCCAGATTGTCTCGTTTGGTGTACCAAGAGTTCGGAAAATCTGCAATCAAAAAAAGGAAGAACAAATGGTCAATAGAGAAGTAATTAGGATGCCGACACAGAAAGCAGCACTGCACAAGATGGGTAGAGTACAAGCAGTCAAGAGCCACAAAATAAATAAATAAATAGGTTTACCTAATAACTTTCACCAATACTTCACTCAGGAGTTTAATTACCTTATCAAGTTGATCAAATTCTGTTTTCCCATTGAAAAGAGGTTCCTTTGACAACAGTTCAGCCATAATACAACCCAGCGACCACATGTCAATTGCAGTTGAATATTGTTTAGCTCCCAAAAGAAGTTCAGGTGCCCTGCTCAAATACATTGAGAACATCAAACACTCAACTCTGCAGAGGAGATGCAGACTTCCAGAATGAGTCAAAGATAGAATAAAACACCTGGCATACTGAAGACAATGCACCAAAAACAAATTCTGTAATAACTAGATGATTCTTCACGTTTAAGTTTGAAAATTCATAGAGGTCATGGCCCCACACCCAAACTAAATAAATTAATCAATAATTAAGTTGGTGCATCACTTTATCGCCACAATATCAGAATGATCACCATGTGAGGTTTCATCAACTAAAATCCTTAATGAACCAGTTTGACACTAATTATTAGTTACCCTGATAAGAGACATTGACAACTTAACATCCAAACATGACAAACCCAAACCAAAACATCATACATCAAGTCATAAATAATCAGCAAGTTGGCTATACAGCATATGGATAATAAAAATGCAAGGATTAAATGTGCTATTCAGCTCACCTGTACCAAAGAGTAACAACCAAATGAGTATATGGTTTCAATGGACTCCCATATTGACGAGCCAACCCAAAGTCACAAATCTTCAACTCACCCCGATTGTTTAAAAGCAAATTTGATGTTTTTAAATCTCGATGAAGGACCCAATTATCATGGAGATACTTTACACCCTCCAATAACTGGAGCATTAAGCATTTAACTTCACTCTGACTAAATGGCTGTTTCATTGACTCCATAAGGCCCTTAAGATCATGCTCCATATATTCCATCACCATAAAA
>CATIWR010407896.1:0-42885 GCA_949677035.1 Omphalea diandra
ATATATATATATATATATATATATATATATATATATATATATATATATATATATATATATATATATATATATATATTTTAGAGTTTTAAGAATATACAAAACATTCACATTTAAAAAAATATATATTTTAAAGAGAGAGAAACCCTAGTACTAACACACATTTGTTTCAGAGAAAATATATTCATGTGGGTACTTGTAGAGGACAGTCATCAATTTGGTAGCGTCTAAACTTGACGATCTACAGTCCAAGCTCAAAGATGGGTGTTATCGATATAAACCCCCCCTCTCTACCTTCCATTAATGTAATCTCTCTTATTTGAATTTTTAAGGATATCGCATCCTTCTTTTCAATTTAGTCAAATTGCATGGATCCTTAATGGGATTCTATATAGAATTTTTTTTCATTATGATTGTTCTACAAATCCCAATAACTTTTATGTAGAAAATGGGCACAAGAGTATTAATTGTCAAACAAGGAACATATTTGCTTAAGAGTAAGTGAACTTTGTGGGAAATTACTACCAACAACCCATACTCCAATACATACAACCTAGGTTGGCAAAATCACCCAAATTTCTCTTGGTTAAATAATAATACCCTAAGTCCCAAAACTCAGGGACCACCATTAGGTTTTCAACCCTACAACCAAACTATCAATCTCAAGAAAAGAAATCAAATTTAGAAAATCTCATGAAAAAATTCATATTTAAAATTGATGCTAAACTTGATCACCAAGATGAGATTATTTGGAAGTTTGATGCCAAAATAGACCTAGTCACCAAAAATCACTCATCTTCTATTCATAACCTTCTGATCTATGTGGGGCAAATAGTCAATGCCCTTAGTTCTATATCCCAAGGCACTCTACCTAGTAATTCCAAAACTAACCCTAAAGACCAACTAAAAATCCATAACCTTAAGGAGTGGTAAGGAGCTTTAATCTAGGTTAGCAAATGAGACAAGGGGAAAAGGTAAAATGGATAAAGAGAAAGAGCTCACTATAGAGGTCAAACCTAAGGAAAAGGAAAAGCCATATGTACCTTTCATTCTCTTCCCCTAACAACTCAAGCAAAACACAATGACCAAACGATTTGCTAAGTTTTTAGACATGCTTAAAAAGATCTAAATCAATATACCATTTATGGAGGCATTTGCCTAAATGAGAAGTATACAAAATTCATGAAATATATGCTTTTAAAAAATAGAAAATTAGAAGAGTGTGAGAGAGTTACATTAATTAAGGAGTGTAGTGCCATCCACCTTAACAAATTACATCTAAAAAGAAAAGATCCAAGGAGTTTTACTATACCTTACAAAATTGGTCTTATTTCATTTGATAAAGCTCTTTGTGATTTAGTCTCTAGTATCAACCTAAAGTCTTTGTCCATTTTTGAAAAATAAGTATTAATGAGATAAAGGCCACAAAGATGTCTCTCAACTAGTGGACCATACTATCATATACCCAAAAGGGATAGTGGAGGATGTGTCAATCAAGGTTGGTAAGTTCATAATCTTGGTGGATTTTGTGGTACTAGATATAGAAGTAGATAGAGAGATATTATTGCTTTTGGGATGACCATTCCTTGCAACCAAAGGGGCATTAGTTGATGTTGAATACTTACCTTACATGTGGGAGATGAAGAAGTGGTGTTCAACATGCATAAGGCCATCAAAAAGCTTATGAAAGATGGAAGGTGCCTATGGATTGACGTCGTTGAAGAATGTGCAATGCAAGTTTTCTAGGAAAAGGAGGAGACTCACAATCATGAAAATATAGCCATGGTAAGAGTGGAGAAAGAGGAAGTAGAGAATAGTATAGTGGTAAGTACCCCCACTTTTAAGGCATGTGATACTCCTTCTTCTTCTTTTCTTATTGAACCTTTAGATTATGGGAAGTACCTTAAGATAACCCCACATTCCATTCTTAAACCTTCCCAACTTGAGCTTAAACCACCCTTAACACCACATCTTAGGTATGCATTCTTAGGGAAGGATAACACATTTATAGTTATCATTTTCTATGATATCATATAAGCATAAGAGGAAAAATTGTTGATGTTGTTATAAGATTAGAGCCTTAAGTTGGACCATAACGAATATTATGGGGATTAGTCCTACACTATGCATGCATAAAATTTTGATGAAGGGGAATCATAAATCTACCATAGAACACCAAAAAAGGCTTAGCCCTAACATGAAAAAGGTAATAAGGAAAGAGGTGTTAAAGTTGTTAGATGTAGAAATCATTTACCCTTTTCAAATAGCTCATGGGTTAGTCTAATTTAATTAGTTCCTAAGAACTGAATGATGATGAGCATAACCAATGAAAATAATGAACTAATCACTATTAGAAATGTGGTGGGGTGGAGAGTATGCATTGATTATATAAAGTTGAATCTAGAAACCTGTAAGGATCATTTCCCTTTACCTTTTATTGACCAAATGTTAAAATGACTTATAAGCAATAGGTATAAGTACTATTGCCTCCTAGATAGATATTCAGGCTATTACCAAATCTAAATAGCACTAGAAGTTCAAAAGAAGATGACCTTCATATGCCCCTATGGTACCTTTGCCTACTGTCGCATGCCATTTGGATTATGCAATGCATTAGTAACTTTCCAAAGATGCATAATGGTTTTATTCTCTAAAATGGTGGAGAAAATAATGAAATATTCATATATGACTTCTCTATTTTTAGTAATTCCTTTGATGATTGTTTATTTAACCTTGATAGAGTGCTACAAAGATGTGAGTAGACTAATCTTATGCTCAATTAGGATAAATGCCATTTTATAGTGCGTGAAGTCATGGTACTTCATCACAAAATTTTGTCCGATGTTATTGAGGTAGATCAGGCTAAAACTGAGTTCATAGATAAATTGATTCCCTTAACATTCCCTAAGGGTATAAGGAGTTTTCTTTGATATGTGGTTATATAGGCACTTTATCAATGACTTTTCCAAATTTCTAAATACCTTTGTGATCTTTTACCTAAAGATGTGCATTTTGATTTTACTAAGGATTGCTTGGATGCTTTTCACAGATTGAAAAAGGAACTTACATTCACACCTATCATGACAAAGCCCAATTTGTCATTGCCTTTGGAGCTAATATATGATGCAAGTGACTTTGTCATATGAGCAATTTTTTTAGAAAAGAAAGGACAAAAAGCTTCATGTCATCTATTATGCAAGCCAAACTCTCAATGAGGCTCAAATCAATTATGCCACCATGGAAAAAGAACTCTTTAAAATGCCTTTCAATTTGATAATTGAGGTGGAACTCTTTGACATTTAGGGTATCAACTTTATATGACCCTTTCCTTAATCCCTTGCAAATCAATATATTTTAGTAATGGTTGATTATGTCACCAAATGGGTGGAAGTTATAACAACTCCAATCCATGTTATTGAGGTAGTGACCTAATTATTAAAGAGAAACATCTTTGCAATCTTTAGAGCCCCATGTGTAATAATTAGTGTTGATGGATCACATTTCTGTAATTAGCAATTCACAGCCTTGTTGAAGAAATATGGGGTTAACCACACGATAACCACACCTTACCATCCTTAAATGAGTGGCCAAGTAAAGGAATCCTGTGACATCCCATTTAATAATCATTAAAATTGTTTCTAAGTCTATCCATTATCATTAAAAGACCTGATTTAAAATTTTTTTCACTATGTCTCTTGTTCACCACATAGTAACTATTTACAACAAAACATACATGGATAAACAAACTAAAATACTAATTGATTGCATACTGGCCCAACCACTATTACACTGCGAGACAACAACTTCGAAATGTATACTGGATGCAATCTTTAGTCTACTCTTTTTGAAAGAAAATTTAATGCAAAAGAGTAAGTTTGCATACTCAGTAAGTAAATGCATAATGATACTTCAATCTCAAATGACATAACAAACATTTAAATAGTAATAACTCATCATCATATCCATGCACAAAATAAAGAGTTTTTACTCTTAAATGCCATATAGGCTATCAAATGTTATTGCCACACAGGCTATTGCCACATAGGTAATAGATCTCATTGCCACACAAGCTATTGAATGTTATTACCACATAGGCTATCAAATGTTACTGCCACACATGCTATTGCCACATAGGCAATAGATCTCATTGCCACATAAGCTATTGAATGTTATTACCACATAGGCTATCGAATGTTACTGCCACACAGGCTATCGAATGTTACTGCCACACAGGCTATCGAATGTTATCGTCACACAGGCTAAATGTTATCACCACACAGAATATCAAATGTTATCGCCACACAGACTATCAAATGTTATCGCCACACAGACTATCAAATATTATCGCCACATAGACTATCAAATATTATCACCACATAGGCTAACAAATCTTATCACCACATTGGCTATCAAATGTTATCGCCACGCAGGCTATCAAATGTTATCACCACATAGGCTATCAAATATTATCGCCACACAGGCTATCAAATGTTATCGCCACACAAGCTATCAAATATTATCAACATCTCATGAAAATAAATAAATCAAGAGTATAACAATCTTTCATCTATGTATTCCATAATATCATCACATTAAACAACATTTCATTCCATTGAGTATAAGTTAATGGTATTTAACCAATCATACATATAGTACCATTAGCTATTTACTTACCTCCTCATTCAAGCTTATTTAGCCGTGGATGGTCCTGGCTTATTCCCACTATTATCCTTAATGCCTCGAGGACCTATTTCAATACACCAAATCAATTCATGATGATAAAAGTATGATTTTCATCTTGTTATGCCACTATGGCATGATTCATGCAAGTGGACCTAGTATTTATGCATATTTTCCTTATATGGTAGCCTGAGCTTGCTATACTCTCACAGAAATAACTCCAGATATACTCATCCAAATTACTTGATTTTTTTTTCAAATACACTAGACACATAATGATACAACATATTCAAATTTCAAGCCAATATCAGACACATAGAAAATGTGGTGAATTTTTGAAGTTTGCTTTATTGCAATGTCATCTCAGTCTGAGTAAGTCTTACATTCTTAGGTGTATCTCAAATTGTACCAATCTAGTTGTAATAATAATCTACCACTAGTTACAAAACATATAAAGGAACATTTTTCATGTTTTACTCATTGTCTAATTTAGTTTATAAAGTCACTAAAACAAAGGACCAAATCTCAGGGTGAGCAGGTTTGTAAGATATTAACAAATTGTCATGATGAAGGGACAATATCTCAATAACCATGCTAGATTTGGCAATAATATTTCACAAGCATGTAGATCAGGCATACATATACAACTTTCAAGTTTGGACCATCATCAAATTCTAAATCTATGGCCATCAAATTCTTGGAAAATAGAATTAAAAGAAATGTAAGGTTTCATTCTGGTACAGGGTCAGTCCCAATCAATGAGTCATATCTCTTTCCACACAGCAAATCAATAAAAACTAATTTACAAGTATTTATAAGGGATATAAAGGTACAAGTTTCATGCTTTTCACTTTGTCAAAATCATAATATAAGGCCATCAAAATATAAGAAAAGAGAAGACTGAGATCATCTCAGCTTGTATGTGACCCAACCCTACTAAAGGAGTCATATATCCTCACACACACAAAATCAAGAAAAACTGTTTCATACGTATTTATATAAGCATAAAGCTACAACTTTCATATTTTGAACATTCCCTAATTCCTCTTCTAGGGTTATCAAATCATGGGTGTAAAATTCTGCTCTAACAGTAAAACCAATAGAATCAGCTCTTGTTCTCTTAGATTACAACTTCCATCCATGAGCTCTACCTCAATTACTTCATAATTCTCACTAACCATGCAAGATTAACATTTCATGAGAGGTTAATTTCAGTTAAGAAAAAGATAAATTAACTTACCTATTATCCCAAAATTAGAAAACCTTAGGACTCTTTCCTTAGGCAGCTCACTCTTCTCCCTCTCCTTCTCCTTCTTCCTTTCTTTCTTTCTTCCTTAGCTCTCTCTTTCTTCTAATAGAACTCAATTTTTCCTCAATAATCTGACCCTAAATGTCATATGTAAACTTAATATAACAAGATAAAATCATGGTGTTTCATTTCCATTGGTTGGAAGTTCACTTTTCCTCTTTTAGTCCCTCTTCTGCAATCCTTAAGCACCTTCATCCATCTCTTACTCCCTAGATGCTCCTTATACTTTTAATTAAGCTCCAAAACACCATTATTTATGATACTATAACATGCACACAACATAAGATAATTTTCCATGCAACTGTGCAAACATTACATATATGTTCAAGTGCCCCAAATGTAAGGGTGCAAGTGTCATCATTGTGTTTCTCCAATTCACATGTCTAAAAAAAAATCATTTATCCAGTGCAAAATTTCAAATATAACATAATTAAAATGCATATGATTTGTATTGAGGATGTTACAAATCCAATAGGGTGATCAAGCAAATCTTAGAAAAGATAATTAATTCCTTAAGAAAGGATTGGTCGTTGAAGTTTCCTTATGTATTTTAGGCTTCTTACATTGCTTACAAAACTCTAATTGGTACCACTCCTTATCATTTAATGTTTAGGAAAGCTTGTCACGTGTTAATAGAATTAGAGCATAGAGCCAATTGGGCAATCAAATCTTTGAACTTTGATATGCATCTTGTGGGGGCAAAAGAGAAATCTCCAATTCAATGAACTTGAGGGCCTTCATCTTCAAGCCGATGACAACAACCGTATTTACAAAGAGAAGACTAAACGTTGGCATTATCATCATATCATACCAAAGGACTTCAAGATGGGCTAGTAAGTTTTCTTATTTAACTCATGATTATAACTTTTCCTAGACAAACTCAAGTTAAGATGGTCGGGACCTTGCAAGATAATAACAAATTTTCACCACTAAGATTGTAAATTTAAAAAGTGAAAACTTTTAATGTCAATGGGCACCATTTGAAGCCATATTATAAAGGGATCTCATGCAAAGGGAGAGACTTTTCATCTCCTAAATGCCTCCTCTTTGCTTTTATTATTTATATTTTTTTTTGTAGATTTTCAAGCGTAAGGAGACTTGCAGTTAATCTTTGAAAAAGTTTAGGCGAGTGTTCTTTCACTCTTATTTTAAATCACAATGAATATGTGTTTGATGTGTTTTCATGTTTATAATTGATTTGCTTCTTGGTTTTTTTAAGTTAATTTTATGTTTAAAAGATGTAAAAGATGTTATATGACCATGAAAGGTAAGATTCATGGCCATATTGATGGTCTATTTTACAAAAAGAAAGATACATGGTGAAACATGACCATACACACAACCATGTCTCGAAGAAGCATCATTTGGCAAAAAGTTTTATGTAACGCATGGCCAAGAAGCATGGTCATGCACCTTAAGCATCCTTCAAGCAACATCAATTCATTAAAGTATGCCTTTCATGAATAACCATGTCATCCCCAATTACCAGAACACACGACCATGTCCTTTTAAAATTTAGGCTTTTAAACATCATACCTTTTTTTTCTTGTCATTTTTTCTTTTCATACCTAACACAACCATGCCCACCTTCAACCTATTCCTAAAGCTAGCCTTTACCCTCAAAAACCACACCAAAACCATTTTTCTTTACCCCTAATTCATTTTAAATCATATTCTCATCATGTCTAAATATTTCAAATTAGTCAGCAAGTGAGAGCAAGGGCTTGCCATGGCCAATCTTTCTTCTTTTATGAGAAGACCCACTTTTAATAGTAAGGAAAATGTAGTAAGGCATGATATGCTTTCCAAATGTCCTTTTACAAATAAAATTTATTGATTTGTGTGCCTTAGAAGTTGTTGGACTACTAAACGAGATTAAGGAATATCTAAGGGTTATTAAATGGGAGAATTTTGTCAAATTTCATTTGAACTCTTATAAATAATTTAATTTGAAATTCCTTATCTCTTTGAATGTTGAGATTAAACACAGTAGGGGGATTTATAAGTTTGGGATATCTCTTTCCAACTTTGTTGAAAGGAGTTTGTGCTTCCTCTAAAAGAAATGGTTAGGGTATTTAAGCTTGAAAATTAAAGGATAATTGATTTCCCTTTTGCTTTTGAATATATAGATGCTTAGGCATCATTGGGAGGACATAAACCTTATATAGCTAGAACAAGTAAGATAGTGAAAATTAGGAACCTGGCCTTGAAATATATGCATCATTTGTTGTTGTATTTGACGATCGAGAGAGGGGAAAGATACAGGGTCATGAACTGCATTGAGTTGCTATTTTTATGGTGTATATGACATAATATCACTATCAATACTGCTTGACAGATAGTCTATCACATGGGGGTTATGAGTAAAAAAGATTTTGAATGCATCTTAGTGGGTAAGTTTTATTACTAGATTTGCGTATTATTTGAGACTTTATGATCTTAGTTTCATTGATTATCTTACTATGCAAAGGGGGCCAAATTTGTTCACCTATGATGCCATGATATGTATTAGGCTTATTGTAAAGAATGGACCTCATTATGAGCTAGTACAAAATTCTAATATAGTACAAAATTCTAACAAAGGAGGGAATGATAATGACGATGCTCAAGTCAATGTACCATTAGGTGATGGGTCTTCTACTATTCGTCAGCCTCCTCCACAATCCTTAGGACCCTTAAAATCTAAGTTAGAGCATATTGACCAACAACAAGAGGCATTTGAAGATAAGGTTAGACTGAAACTTGTATCTTTTGACAACTTAATAGGTGGAATGAGTAGTCATCATCATGCCTACTTTGAGCACATTTTGTTCCCTTCGGCACCTCCACCATTAGAGTGACCATCCATATTTTATTATTTCCTTTATTTTCTATTTTTTATAGTGATGTTTGAACTTGGTGTTTGTTTTGTGTTAAATTGTGTTTTATTTATATTGCTTTGTTGGAACTTTTATCTTTGGATTTGTACATTCTTTTCTTAATGCAATTATCTTTTGCTAATTCAAGGCTTGAGGCCTTTCTTTTTGGTTTCTTGCTTGAAATTGTAAGTTGTTCTCCTACCATTTTGCCTTGCTAAGTAGGGATGTTTCTTCCCTCATTTGTTTTCTTTCATATGCTTATAATCATTAAGGATAATGATGTTCAAGTTTGAGGGCACATTTGGGCAAATTTTGCATAATTGTTTCATTTAGAAATCCTTCATTAAAAATCCATTACTTGAACTTCTATCGTGATATTTATAATTATGATGTTTAAGAGTCAATGTTGGGTCTAGAAAAATTGATGAAGAAAACTCATATCCTTATATTGGACTTGATTAAGTTAAACTTGCTTATGATAATAATTTGGTTCTAATTAACATGTTTGTTGGCCCATGAGCACTAAGAAGGGGGGTTGAATTGGTGTGAATTTAAAAAATTTAAAGGGAAGATAATGAATTTAGAGATTAAAGGAAATGGTGAAGAGATGAACACACAATGTTTTATAATGGTTCAGGTGTTAATGAACCCTACGTCTACTCCTCCATTCTTCATAATTAAGTGTTCTACTATTGCTAAATGGTGTTTTCAAGCTCACACCAAACTTATATACTTTGTGTTTTATGGCTCACACACAATCTTACAACTTGTGTTTTAAGGCTCACACACAACCTTACAACTTGTGTTTTAAGGCTCACACAAGGAAACCTCTCAAGCGTTTTCCCAAAGTCTCATACTTAACCTATATAAGAATTTTACAACTACGCTAACTCTCAAACCTAACAACAATGGTGTTTAATGCTTACACCCAACAATATCAACTCACATACAAAGAATTTAAGGTTAAGAAACAAAATTGCAAGAGTTTGGCTATATCTAATGTTATTCTCTTGCGTTTATGTTAGTTTGGTGGAGTACTTATAGGCAATAACCACCAAAGAGATGTTACAAAGAAACTATGTCAAAATCTCTAAGGCAAGCTAGGCAAATTTTGCATTAAATGCATGTCAGACTGATTTCGTGGTCGTGACTGGAATGTCATGAACGTGAATTGCCATTTTGTGCTAAAAAGGTTGAGATAGCTATGGAGAACCCCATTTGTATCTAACGGCTAGTCCATTTGGGATGTTTTATTAGTCTTCCAAGAAAAATAGTTGTTGTGTTCATCTAACCAACCAATTCGTGGTCGCGATTTAAGTTCTTCTTGGACGTGACTGTGACCATGAATCCTTCTATTTAATAAGGATAAAATGCTTCAATAGGTCATAATCTTGAAAGCTATTTCACCCTTATGATTTTTAATATGCCAATGGTTATCTTGGACACTTGGCAAGCTCTAGTTATGGACTTGGCAAGGACATGACTGCAATTTGCTGTACGAATCCGTCTGCTTCAAGTTCATCCATTTTTATTGCAATGTTCTATTGCGAATTATAGGTTCCTAACCATAAATTAGAATGCCTTTCACAATACATGAGATTTAAACTCTCATCCAACATCCAATGCAAACCTATTTTAAAAACTGCAAAATCAACACTTAAAAATGGTGTTATAACTTATCAATTTACATTGTCAAGATCAAAAGAAACTTTTGACTTAAGTTTGACCAACCTAGTCCAACAATCTCCCTTTTTTTAAATTTTGGCAACTTGGATTGATTTTGCATAGGTAATAAATTGCATAAGTGTAAAGTTGAGATTGTTAACATTTTTTAACAAATTAAACTTGTTGATAAGCTAATAAAATAAAAAAGAAATGATTAAGTTCAATAAAAAAAATTTATATTTGATTGCTCCCCTTTAACTTATGCTAACCTTTTATTATGTCATGCAATTTCCTTCACTATTTATCTCCCCCTTTGTCAATATCAAAAGGAGAAAATAAATGGATTTAAAAGGTATGCATGTGTACCATGATTCAAATAGGGATTTGTATAAAGTGATAAAATTGAAAAGCAATCATATTTCATGAACAAACATATGAAACATAAATTGCAAAGAAATTTATTGACATAAATAAACAAAAACATAAAGATGTAAGATCACAAACTTAGATCATAAGACTAATAAAATAAAATAAAAATATTACAAGCCTAAGAAAGAACACTCAAAGATTGGAGAGCTATCATCATCTCTAGAGTCTTCAATTTCCACATCTTCACCTCCACCATGTACTTCATCCCTTTCTTTTAACTCTTGATCTTCTTTTTCTTCTAGAGTATCCTCCCAATCCTCAAAATCTAAGAGGTGGCAAGGTGTAGCACCCACATTCTCTTGAAGATCCACCAAGTCATTATAGAGGTGGGAAAGTAGAAGAAATCTCCTCTTGATCATCCTCATTACTTTGTCTAATTTCTTATTGATTGAGGAAAAAAAGGTGGCAGAGGACTTAGACTTTGTTTAGGTTTGGGAGATGGGATTGGTTGAGCACCCTCCTCTATCATAAGCCTTTTCCTTTTTGAGGCTTGAGAAGTCTCATGCCTTTTGGCCCTAATTGATCCTAAGGTATAAATATAAGTGTCAAAGTGAGTAGCCTTGGCATTGATGAGGTAGGGTAAGTCAAGGAAATTCTAGGATGGCAAATATTTCTTAATGAAGAATTTCTCATTCTCCTCATTAAGAGCTCCCACATAGTGATAAATGATTATGACATGAAAGGGTAGGAGGAATTAGCTCTTGGGCTTCGTACTCATTTGAATCAATTCATCCATAAGGTATCGGTTGATTTGGATGTGTTTATTTTTTTTTTAAACAAAACAAAAATATGAGCTATTTTTGGGAGGCCTTTTCATTCCCATCACTTTTAGCATTAATAGAGAAAGTGATAATATGTTGAAGAAGCCAATTTGGAAGGGTGCGAATATATTTGGCTAGAGATGTTTTTGAGTCATGTTTGGTTTTCGATGGAAATCTCGGACCAAAATTCAAAATAGATGATGTCAAATGTAAAGATGATAAAAGGGATATCATCTCTCGCTTGAAGATTGAAAAGCTTAGAAATTTTTTCAAAAGTGATAAAATAAGGGTCCCCAAATGCTGAAAAACTAACCCAGACTGACCTACCTTTGATTATGCACTTCGGCTTAAGGAGACCACGCATATGAATTGTTTAACAATTTCTTTGTATATGGGTTCATCTCCAAAGATGAACTCATTCCAGCCCAAGTTAGAAAAGAAAGCATGAATTTCATCCTTTATTTCAAGGGATTCAAGGAAAAAAGTAGAGGGAATTTTATTGGGTTAGATTATTTTGTTAGATTTAGTTTTATATCGGTCTTTCTCCTCTTTTGTTATCCCTTTCATCAAGTGAAAGGCAAAAGGGCTAGAAGGTTGGGGTATGCCTTGTCTTTTTCTACTCTAGAAAGCCTCTTAGATGTCGTGATAGAAGATAGAAGAAATTAGTAAGTTTGAGAGAAGAAATTGGAAATAGATGAAGAGCATAGGTAAAAGTAAAATTGAGGGGTGTTGGAATGGTTTAAATAGGTAAAAATCTAATGAAAAACGGTAAAAAATTTTCATTAAATGAGGGGGTGGCATCAATTGGCAGTCAAATCAATTAATGTTGGACATTCACTGTAATTTGTGATTACGAACCTTAAGTCACAATCACTAATTACAAAATTTATGAGTAATAGTTAAGAATTCCTTGGAAATGAAGGAATCAACGATCAAAAGTTTTGAATTTTGAAAAAATTCACAGTGGTGAACTAAAGTTACGACAATTAATTAGAAGTGATATAGAAAGATGATGAGTGCTTGTAAATTGCAGCTACGATGTAATCATAGCGACCCTCAAATTATAATGCAAAAGAAAGAAAAAAAAAAGGAAGAAAAATGGTCTTTCTATATGTGATCTGCTTAATGGAATGATGATTAATTCATGCAAATTGGCATAGAAAAGCATATTTTCATAAAGAATTAAAACATTCAAAGTAATTAAATAATCATTTATCAAACACATCATTTAATCATTCAAATCAACAAACTCAATAAAGAATATTCAATGAGATCTAATTTTCACCCTAAGGAGCTTTTATCAAGCATTCCTAACTCCTTTTTAATGAAGTTCATCCTTTTTTCATTAAGGAGTTTAGTGATAATATCTTACAGTTGATGATTGGTGTCAATAAACTCTAAAACCACATCACCATTTTGGACATGATCTCTAAGAAAGTGAGGTCTAATGTTATTGTGTTTGCTCTTAGAGTGTTGGATAGGATTCTTTGAGAGATTTATTGCACTTATGTTGTCACATTTGATGGGAATGTGATCAACAACTTTGCCATAATCCTTGAGTTATTGTTTCATCCAAAGAACCTGGGTGCAACAGTAATCCGTCGTCATATATTTTGCTTATGCGATGGATAAAGCAACTGAAACTTATTTCTTACTAAACCATGAAACTAAGCATTCTTCTATAAATTGGCAAGTTTCAAAAGTGCTTTTTCTATCTAATAAGCTACTAGCACAATTCGCATCAAAATACCCTAAAGGACCAAAAGATTAATTCTTAGGATATAATAACCCTATATGCAATGTGCCATGTAAATACTTAAAAATCCTTTTAACAACATTTAAATGAGATTCCTTAGAGCATGATTGAAATCTAGCACACATGCATACACTAAACATGATGTCGGGTCTAAAGGCAGTGAGATAGAAAAGAGAACTAATCATACCTCTATACCTCTTTTCATCAACTAGCTTACCTGATTCATCTTTTGTCTAGTTTGATGGTAGCACTCATTGTTATCTTTTTCTACTTTACATCTATCCATGCCAAATTTCTTAGGTAGATCCTTTGTGTACTTAGCTTGATTGTTGAAGATGCCCTCTCTTGTTTGCTTGATTTGTAGGCCAAGAAAGAACTTGAGCTCTCCTATCATGCTCATCTCAAATTCCTTAGTCATACATTTGGCAAAATCCTTACAAAGAGATTCATTAGTAACACCAAATATAATATCAACATATATTTATACAATTAATGTGTTTTGATTATGCTTTTTGACAAATAAAGTAATGTAAACCTTCCCTTTTCAAAATCATTTTGTAAAAAAGAAATGAGCCAAACCTTTTATACCAAGTTCTTGAAACTTATTTCAAATCAAATAAGGCTTTAGTTAATTTATAAACACAATTTGGAAAAATGTGAGATTCAAAACTCAAAGGTTGTTCAACATCAACTTCCTCCTCAATGAGACCATTTAAAAATGAACTTTTAGCATCCATTTGAAAATTTTAAAAGTTCATGTGGCATGCATAAGCTAAGAGAATCCTAATGGCCTCTAATCTTGCTACGGGGGCATAAGTTTCATAATAATCAATGTCTTCCTCTTAGTTGTACCCCTTTGCAACAAATTTAGCTTTTTTTCTAGTAATTAAACCTTGTTCATCTATCTTATTCCTAAACACCCACTTGCATCCTACAATGGGGGTATTCCTTAGGGCTTGGGACAAGTTTTCATACTTTGTTTCTCTCAAATTGGTTGAGTTCGTCTTACATGGCAATTACCCAACTTTCATCTTCAAGAGCCTTATTAATTGATTTTGGCTTCAATTGATAAACAAATGCAACATTGTTGTCTAAAGCATGATGTTGAGATCTAGTACTTACACCCTTGGACGTATCACCTCCTTTGGGTAATGTTTGGAGAATCTTCAATCCTTGGGAAGATCTTGAGCTGAAATTTCTACTTATTATGATTGGGATACCTTTTCTTCTTTCAATGACTTGTTTTCATCACGGTCTATAACCATTTCTCTTGAAGTTGACTCTAACTCTATTTTCTTAAAGTCACCTATAAGACTATCAATAAGAGAACCTTTCCTAAGATCAAGTTTACTAGATTCATCAAATACAATGTTCATTGATTCCTTAACAAGCATGGTTTTTTTATTAAATACCCCATAGGCTTTATTAGAGGTGGAATAACCCAGAAAAATACCTTTATTTATCTTAAAATAAAATTTTCCAAGGTGAATTTGGTATTTAAGATGTAGCATTTGCATCGAAAAACTCTTAGGTATGATATCTTAGGTTTTCTGCCATTCTAAAGCTCATAAGAGGTTTTATTGAGAATGGGTCTTTTAAAAACACGATTAACAATATAACAAAAAGTATTGATGGCTTTGTCCCAAAACTAATTGGGGAAAGAATACTCATTAAGCATGGTTCTAACTATTTATATTAATGTTCTATTTTTCCCTTATACAAAACCATTTTGTTTTGGTGTCTTAGGAGTTTAAAAGTTATGAGAAATTCCATTTTCTAGGCAATAAGTTTTAAAAGATTCATTTTGAAATTCCTTTCCATGGTGACCCCTTATAGAAGAAATGAAGTAACCTTTTTCATTTTGAACTCTTTTTGCAAAACTTTTAAAAGCATCAAAAGTGTCATTGTTATGAGCTAAAAAGTACACCTAAGTGAACCTAGAATAATCATCAACTAGGAAAAATGCATGATACTTTCCACCTAAGCTGACACTCCTAGTAGGTCCAACCAAGTCCATACTGATAAGTTGAAGAGGTGCAGATGTAGTTACAACATTCTTTACTTTGAATGAAGATAAATGTTGTTTTCCCATTTGGCACGGTCCACATGTCTTGTCCTTTGAGAAATTTAGCTTGGGAAGTCCTTACACTAGCTCTCCTTTAGATAGGCTTTGTAGGAGCTCCATGCTAGCATGACCGAGCCTTCTATGCCAAAGCCAAGTGTCATTGCTAAAGGATACAAGACACTTAAAAGATTGGTTAGCCAAATTGTCTAAGTCAATTAAGTAGGTTTTGTCTCTCTTTCACCATTGAAGATTACCTTTTTATCCACCAAAATGGTAACTCGACACTCTCAAGGTCAAAGGTGACTTTGTTACCTTTATCACATAGTTGACTTACACTAAATAAATTGTGTTGTAAACCATCTATTAGAAGTATATTATCAATAAGTGACCAACCATTTTTACCAATTGTTCCAATGCCAATTACCTTACCCTCTGCATTATTCCCAAAAGTGACATTGCCACCTTCTCTTTTATGGCTATGAATATTTTTTTGTTGCCCATCATATGCCTTGAGCACCCACTATCCACATGCCAATCATTGTCTTCATTGGTGGTTGCCATGCAATCCTGCATAACATAAACAAATCACTTTTGTTTAGGTACCCAAGTATACTTGGTTTTTTGTGGGTTAGGCCTATAAGGGTGCTTTAATTTGAGGTGATCCTTCCTTATATAACAAAAGATGTTTATATGACCAAACTTCATGCAATAATGACATGGGAATTTAAACTTATAGGTCTTTCGCCTATGTATAACTTTAATATGAGTAGGGTTTCTTCTTATACTATGATGATGTGAGTGTGAGCATGTGCATGAATGATTAAAAGTAGAAGAGATTTTTTTTTGTTTGTTTTTTGTGTTAGGGTGAGCATGTTTCTTAATGTAGATGAATGCATGATTAGTTTTTTAAGACTTAGGCTTTAAGCCTTGATATGCCTTTCCCTTACCTTTGGGCATTGGTGACTTAGTGTTATGTGCACTCTTCCTCCCAACTACCTCAATACTAGATGTTTGAGATACTAAAGCTTTAATAAAAGTAGTGAGAGGGGGAGTAGATGATGAGAAGGCTCCATTGAAGCCAATACCATATCTTACTAGAGGAGGTCTTTGAGACACAATTAATATATGTAAAGGTTCCTTCCCTTTGTGAAACTTAGAATTGGAATTTTTAAGCTTAATTACCTCTCCTTTTAAGGTATCATTTTCCTTTCTCAAGGAGTTTAGAGAAGAGGAAGATTTAGTAAGACTTTCTATAGATTTTTTGAGTTCTTCATTTGAAGTCCTCAATTCCCTTACAAGCTCATTTAATGAGTTAAACTCATTTTCCAATTTTGGGCATTTCTTTTTGTAACTTTTTATTTATGACTTATATTTGTCACATTTCAAAGTAAGAGCTTGTAGGAGCTCATCATCTACATCATCTAATGCATCATAATTTTCACTATAATAGGCTAAAGAACTTACCTCATTAGACGAGTCATCTTGTGCCATGAAACATAGATTTGCCACTTCCTCATCTTTATCCTCCTCACTAAAGCTATCATTCTAAATAGCTTTGAATTCTTTTTTTCTTTATCCTCTTTCTTTTTCTTTTTTAGCTTAGGGCAATCATACTTGATGTGGCCTTGCTTGCCACACTCATAGCATATTACTTCACTTTTCTTTTCTTTGAGATTGGGAGAAGCCTTCTTAAAGTTTATTCTATCTTTTCTCTTTCTTATCAACTCCTTGGTTCTTCTAGAAAGCGTGGCTAGCTTGTCCTCTTCTTTTTCACTATCATCATCACTTGAGATAGCCTCTACTTCTTCATCTTTAGATGAGGATTTGAGAGCTAAAGTCTTTTTCTCTATTTTGTCAATCTTGACCCCTTGTCATCCCATCTTCTTTATCTCGTCATCTTTTTTCAAGGCTATCACATGAGTAAAAAGCTTACCTATGAGGATGTCGATTGGCACTTTTCTAATTTCTAGATTTGACTCTTGTATACTACATACCTTAGCACTAAACTTCTCAAGAGGTAAAGATTTAAGTATTTTGGTGTTTACCTCATGATTGATGAGTATTTTAACAAATTTCTTCATGTTTGTGATGATGGATAGAAGTCTATTCATCATATCAGTGATGTTTTCATTGTCTTTCATCATGAATAGCTCCCATTTTGTCGCATACATCTCCAATCTGTTGGATTTCACCAAGGTTGTACCTTCATGGTAATTTTCCAAAGCTTTTCAAATTCCATGGGCTGTGAGGCAATGTTGAACTCTTCATATTTCTTCCCTTGACAAAAAACTAAAAAGGATTGTCATTGCCCTTTTGTTTATTCCATTTGATCTTTTATGAGCTTCCACCCATTCTTCCTTTGGGATTAGCTCTTCACTTTCATCAACCACATTAGTAGGAGGCTTCCATTCTTTTAACACAATATTCTAAAGGTCCACCATATCATTGTCCAAATATATCTCCATCATATACTTCCAATGTATATAGTCAGATCCATCAAAGTATGGCTTGAGATAAGTATAGATTCCTTCTTATGTCATATGTCTTCACTCACTCAATTAAGAGTTTTAATAAGAACCTTACTCTAATACCACTTATTGGCCCTTAAGCACCAAGAAGTGATGTTGAATTGGTGCAAATTTAAAAAATTTAAAGTGAAGATAATGAATTTGGAGATTAAAGGAGAAAGTGAAGAGATGAACACATAATGTTTTATAGTGGTTCCAGTGTTAATGAACCCTATGTTC
The DNA here is from genome assembly GCA_949677035.1 of Omphalea diandra. Classification (NCBI taxonomy): domain Eukaryota; kingdom Viridiplantae; phylum Streptophyta; class Magnoliopsida; order Malpighiales; family Euphorbiaceae; genus Omphalea; species Omphalea diandra. Next base: position 18,268 of record CATIWR010407896.1, read on the forward strand.
ACTCTCCAATTCTTCACATTGGGTGTTCTACTATCACTAAATGGTGTTTTTAAGCTCACACCAAATTTGTGTGCTTTGTGTTATGGCTAACATACAACCTTACAACTTGTGTTTTAAGGCTTACATACAACCTTACAAGTTGTATTTTGAGGCTCATATAAGGAAACCTCTCAAGTGTTTTCCCAAAGGATCACACTTAACCTATATAAGAGTTTTACAACTAGGCTAACTCTCTAACCTAACAACAATGGTGTCTAATGCTTACACCCAACAATATCAACTAACATATAAAGAATTTAAGCTTGAGAAACAAAATAGCAAGAGTTTAGCTATATTCAATGTTATTCCTTTGCATTAGTGTCTGCTTGGTGGGGGTATTTATAGGGAATAACCACCAAAAATAAGTTACAATGAAACTGTCTAAATCTCTAAGGCAAGCTAGATAGATTTTGCATTAAATGCCTATTAGACTATTTTCGTAGTGGTGACTAGAATGTCGTGGTCGCGAATTGTCATTTTATGCTAAAAAGTTTGAGATCGCGGTGGAGAAACCCATTTGTATCTAATGGCTAGTCCACATGGTGTATTTTTATTGGTCTTTCAAGGAAAATAATCATTGCATTCATCTAACTAACCAAAAGTTGTGGTCCTGATTTAAGTTCTTCTAAGACACGATTGTGACCGCAAATCCTTGTATTTGTTAAGGAGTCAATACTTCAACAGGTCACAGTTTCGAAAGCTATTTCACCCTTAGAATTTTGATATGTCAAGGGTTATCTTGGACACTTGACAAGCTCTGGTTGCGGACTTGGTCCCCTCCAATCAACTATAAAAGTCACAGTTGAGACTAGCAATGCAATGCTCACTGTCAATTTGATTATTTGAACTTTATGTCTTTTTTGGCAAGTTCATGGCTGCGATTTGCTCCTTGAATCCGTCTAATTCAAGTTCATCCATTTCTGTTACAATATCACTGTTGCAAATTAAAGGTTCCTAATCGCGAATTAGAATGCCTTTCACAATGCTTGAGATTAAACTCTCATCCAACTTCCAATGAAAACCTATCTTAAAAACTACAAAATCAACACTTAAGAATGATGTTAGAACTTATCAATTTACATTGTTAAGATCAAAAAGACCTTTGACCTAAGTTTAACCAACTTAGTCCAATAATGTTTTTGCTTAAAATTGATCAAGAACATTAAAACAATTTGAGCACATCTAGCAAAATAGGGAATTCAATATGAGATTTTTCAATCATGTATATTTTAGGCAAAGAGAAAACTTCTACACGTGCTAAAACAAACTAAAAAATCGTTTGAGGTGAAATATTAGAGCTTAGTAGCCTTAAGGAAATGATTAAGGCATTCTTTAGTTACCCTATTAATTCCCATTTACACCTTAATTTACACTGTCCCTTGTCACCCATTTTAAGCCTTGTAAAAATACTCCTTTAAGAGTATTGATAGCCTTTCCTTCTCTAAGTGTCGATAGCCTTTCCTTCTCTAAGTGTCGATAGCCTTTCCTTCTCTAACACATAACCCTCATTATAGCCATATAGCCTAAATGATATTTTACCTCCCCTATCAAAAGAATATAGCTAGGATATAAGTGTATAATGATGTGTTATGTGTTGTGTCATTTATGTGCATATTTGAAAATCTACAAAAAGGGCTCATTTATTGTTATATTTTTACACCATAATGATTAATTCAATTTTAAGGGTGACAATTTGATACTTTGATATTTTGTTATCATGTATAACACTTATTATCATCATTTCACTTTTTTTTTTAAAAAAAAAAAAAAAAAAGAGATGATGAGAAGAGAAGAAAAAGAAAGCAAAATAAAAGACAAAGGAAGAAAGAGGAAAAGCAAGGTCACAAAGGGAAAAACGAAAAGGTGTATTAGATGTTTTACAATAAGAGGAATATGAGCAAGGCATATGTAATATCTTAACACACTTCTCAACATTGGTATAACTAATATTCTAGGAAAAATTCTCCTATTTTGGACTTTATCACTTTTTGATAACTTTACCGAAGCCTTACGTTATAAGCTTAAAAAGACCTCATGATGTTTAAGGTTGCTAGGATCTACATTACTGGAAAAAGATGGATTAGTCTTGCCTATGGTCACATGTGATTCTTGAGGATCGAAGTATAATTTTGTTAAACTTATGTGTGAAATAAAATCAAAATATTACATGAAATACAATGACAAGGCATGCACACATTCTTTTTGTGTTTGGTTGATTATAGGTAAGACATGATTATTTAAAAACTTATCATTATAATGAGTAAGTTTGCTAGATTAAGGAAAATTATGGTTATAACTGATAGAAGATTTCTTTTTGAGAACTTAACACTAGATCTTAGTCATTTAAATTTTTTAAATTTGCATTAACGTGAATAAATTTTAGCTTAAGGACAAGTAAGAGTTCAAGTTTGTGGGAATTTGTTTCGCATTGTAATTCACATATTTAACAAGTTAATTCCCTTTAAATTCATGAAATAATTCTTCCATTTTGCTTATTGTTGAACCTCATGAAGGATATTTTATGTTTGGAGCTAACAAATGAATGAAAGTAAATCAAGGAAGAAAAAGGAAAAGGGCATGGCCATACACAAGGTCGTTCTTCACAAAGAGTTAAGAAGAATCGAGCTAAAGCATGACCATGCATCCTCAGACATGGTCATGTCATCCAACAAAGAGAAAGAGCTTAAGAGATCACACTGAGGCATGACCATGCATATGGTCGTGCATTGAAGAAATAGGAGTTTTGGACTAAGGCGAGGGTAGGAGGCACAACCATGTCCCTTTTGCTACAAATCAGTCACAAATTGGAAAGGCCATGAGCATGGTCATGCTCTTCCAAAATTCAAAAATGAGATTTCTTAATTCTCTTCTAAGATTTCCTGTTGAAAATCCTTCAAGTTTCTTACTTTGAATATACCTCTTAGGCATTCTCTAAGAAGACAAACCACATAGAATTAGAGCATGGAAAAAACTCAACCAATGATTTAAGCAAGGCAACAACAAGTCTCAAGCATTCCATCAAGGAGATTAGAGAGAAAGTACAAGCAATTAAGGAAGTTCAAGAAAGAGTCAATGGTTGTTCTTGGGATTGAATTGATTTTATCTTTTGTTTTTTCTTTTCCATTATGAACTAAAATTCTTAAGGGTAGGGATGTAAATGGATCTTGAGTGACCTATATTGGATTTTCTTAATCTAAATCTTTTGGTTTCATTCATTTTATATGTTAGTGATTGTTTAATGCTTATTATTATTGATCAACTAGCCATTGACCATAGTTAGTTTCGTGAATTGACTATCAAGAGATGTTTTTCATTAAATGGACCCTTCAATAATTACCTCGCTTTGTTTTGTGTTGAGAGACCTTAATAAAGCATTGTTGCCTTTGGAGTCTTACTTAATAAGACAATTGCATGATGTTTAACTTTTATGTTGACAAATCATCAGCTTAACATGTATTTGTATATTGATTAATACTCAAGAGAGATTAATTGATCTCCTTAGTGACTTGATAATAGCACTTGATGAATGAACCAATTGTATGAAGATTAGGAATCCTTTAAAAGTTACCAAGTGAAGTTAAGCCTCTAGCCATTCTTCCTCCATTAATTATTTCCAATTATTACAATTGTTGAACTTACTGTTCCATTTACAATTTCAGTTTTTTATTTTGGTTCTCTAAAATATATAAGACTCAAGATACTTAGTACTTAAACTTAATCCTCGTGAGAATGATATATGTACTCACAAGTATATTTTATTACTTATGACCTATGTACTTGCAGTTTAACTATTTTTATACTTAACACACACTTTTCATCACCAAACCATTATAAATATTTGTATTTGATTTTTCCTTTTCCTTTCACTTCATCAAGTTTTGATTAGCAACCAATTCACTACCATTCTTAGGTTACATCTTCATTATGACTAATAATGAGATGTATATACAACTATATAAGTTGGTTGTACAGCCATGTATTTGGCAATATAGACATCTTTTAGAAAATCATAAATGGTGTTTTGGGCTTGGGTATTTAAGGTAGTAAATTTATCTAGGGTTTGCCCATGCTTTATCCCTCTTTAGGCATTGTTATCTCTATGAAATTAACACGGTTCTTGTGAGCACTGAAATTTATAATATTAGGATACAAGCTTAATGATGAAAAACTAGTTGAATCCATCCTCAAAAGGATGGAGGAAACATTGCCCAAGAAAGGGTAAAAGCTTGGTAGAAGCCTTGAGTCAAACCTACCTCCCAAACACCTTAAACCAAAAGAGCAAAAAAAAAAAAAAAGGATTAAAGGAGTGCCAACAACCAACTTAGTTGGACGAACAAGCAGTTAGGGTTGTTTATATAGATAATTAATGGTCTATACAAATAACTCTTGAAGCCCTAGCAGTAAAAAGCTTCTAGAACTATAGCCAATCAAACCTAGATGGTTATACAAGCAACCTATGGTATGTATAAACAACATTTGGTCTTTACAAACAACTTTCAATCCTAAATTCTAAAATATTCATTGATCTTATCCTTTGAGAGTGAGGGAGAAGAAGAAATAGGATGTAATTTGTGCCATGAAGCATAGTTACGCCTTTTTCCTTTTATAAATGCCCTCTATTTTGTAGGGGAGTGGGAAGCCAAGAAAAAACCATAAGGAAATTTTGCCAAATTGAAAACTCAACCATATAAGACCTTTTTTAACAAAAAAAAAAAAAAGAACCTAAACCCCTGAATCCTAGCTTGTGATTCAAGGTAAAAGCCAAGCCTAGTCTTAAGTTTTCATTATTTTCTTCACACTTTTAGAGAGATTCTCATGCATTTAGTGCCTTTAAGGGCCAAGAACTAACATCTAGGCCATTCTAGGCCCTTATTGCCCCTTCCTCATCATCTTCTTCCTTCAATTATTCTTCTGTTAAATTCTGCCCGAATAGACCTAGCGGGTCTATATGGACACTTAGTTGTTTGTATAAACTATTATGTGGTCTATACAAACCACTAATTGGTTTGCATACATCATAGTTACTATTTATTTGCATTGTTCATAGCTTATGTGATTATTGATTTCTTTTAAGTTTTTTGCCTCCTTCTTTTCTTAAACATAAAAAATGAGAAAAATGGTGTAGGTTATAATAACCATTTACCCCTATCCATCATGTTTAGGTTATGTCTCATAAAATATGCTTGATTAAGTGTATAATCTACATCTTTTATGCCATGCTTACATTATTTGCTTACTATTTAACGTGTGGTATTGAAGGAAACGATAAGGAAAGGCTCATAAAGCCAATAATCCATTGATTCCTTACTATTCTATGGATTCTTATGATGTTTATTTAAGTATCTTGCTATCTTATGTTTCATACAACCTTGGAAGAGCTTTGTTTAACCCTTAAATGGCTAACTTGACCACCTTTCACCACCTTTTTGGTATATGCAGTAAAGATGTTACATTTGAGGTAGTATCCATATTCTAAAGACCCCAACTTATGATCCCTAAAATGCTTTCTTTATCATTTTGAGGAATTTTTATCCTTCATCTTAGTTAGTATCTTAGCACCATATATGGTTAGGATTGCCTCTTATGTTGCTTTTCACATCATACACTTTTATAATTCCTTCTTGTGGCATTAATGTATGTTTGATTCATTATGTGTTATTTGAGTTTAATGTTATGCTTAGGTAGTTTCTCTTGAGGTCCATGATGATGGACATCTAATGGGTAAGTGACCTAGGTGTTGCCATGATAAGGTAAAGGTGGCGTGGTTCCCATTCTTTATTTGATTTGAATAGGTTTAAAGATTATTTATTTTCTTTAAGTTTAATCCTATGAGTTAATAACTAACTAATTCTTGATTTTACAAGTTGGAAGTGCTTATTAGTGCATATTTTATGTTCATTCATTTGATTGCATGCATCTACCATATGCTCAATAATGGATCCCTATCCTTTTGGTGAATGCTTATATTGTGTGAATGTTGTGAATATGTGAATCCAAGCTAGATGTATGGTGAAGACCATTTAAAATGGACTAAGCAATCAATATGGACAAAGATTGCAAATGTGAACCAACAATACTCGAAGGTCAAAACCTAAAGTCTGAATGATTTAAGGGTGCCTAACCTCTTTCCCATGTCGTACCTAACTCCTGAACCTGATCTTTGAGTGTTGTTACCAGTATATGACTCTTTTCCTTTTGACCCCTCGATGATCGATAAAAGTTTAAGAGTCACAAGCCAAATACCTTTAATATGTCAAATTAGTGGTATATGACAATCGTCTACCAAGTTTGTGGGAGCCATGTCAATAACAACCTTTTAAACTAATAATCATATATAGGAAGCGTAGTACCTTAGAATAGGATACCCTTCTTATTTTCATTCTTTTCAAATAAGGCTGGAAATCCCTAAAGAGCATGGTTAAGTATTGTAAAGAGAATTCCCCTATGTAAACATTTATATATTCCCCATTACTTATGATGTAAATACCATTTCACCAATGTAAATATTCATGTATTCCCTACCCTTACTACATAAATGATGCCTTTTTATGTTAATACCCTTCTCTCCATCATGTAAATACTTATATACATCCTTTACCTATTTTATAAAAGGGATTTCATTTTAATATGCATTCTTTTGTCTATGTAAAGAGAATTCTTTTATGTATATTTTAAGTCTTTTTTGTAATGCTCTTTCAAGACTCCTTCCTTACCTATTATGAAGGACCATACATACTCTTAATGATGGGTACATGCTATGTGTTTAAGCTGTAAGTGCATAAGTTAAGTAATAGAGTGTACTTATGAGTATGGATATCATCCTCACAAGGATTGAGTTTAAGTACTAAGTATCTTATGTCTTATATTATCTAAAGATCAATAAAGGATGACAATTAAAGTTACAATTAAGAGATGTAAATTAAACACTAATAGTAATAAGAGAAAATCAATGGATAAGAATGGCTAGGGGTTTAACTTCACTTGGTGGACTTGTAATGGCTTCCAAATCCTTGCCTAATTGGTTCGTGCATCAAATGCTACTATCGAGTCATTATAGTGATTAATTAATCCATCTTGAGTAGAAAATTGGCATATAAGAGCATTTTAAGCTAAAGGTTCCTCAACTTAAATGCTAAACATCATACAATTGCCTTATAAAATAAGACTACAAGCATAGCATTTGTTAAGGTTTCTCAACTCAATAACAAAATAAGAGAATGGTTGAAGGATCTGTTCTATGAAAAACATGCCTCCACTATTAATGAATAGAACTAAGATTGTTAATGACAATTAATCGAACATGAATCACTCAATTACTAGCATAAATAATGAATGAAACCAAAATGACTTAGATTAAGAAGAACCAAAATAAAACACATAAGATCCATTTACAACCCTAGCCTAAAGAAATTTAGTTCAGAATGAGAAAGAAAGAAGAAAAGATAACAATCAAATTACCCCTAATAGTAGCTATAAACTTCTTATTGATTTCCTTGGTTGCTTACACTTTTTCTCTTTCTAACCTCTTGAAAGCCCTTTTGAATATTGTTCTCTTCCTTAGGTTAATCCCCTTATGCATTTATTTTGGCTTATTTTTCTTCGTAAATAGTACTTTAACCATGCGTTTAACAAATGAAGCTTGAATGCATCCAAAAGGAAAAGGATCTATAAAGATCTCAGCTTGCATTTTTTACTTTAAAGAGGCACACAATAAGATCTCAGCTTGCATTTTTTACTTTAAAGAGGCACACAATTGTATGCCCATTGAAGCATAATCATGCATTTTTGTGATTTACCTTGGGCTATGATAACTCTTCAAGACATACAGTTATGCATCAAGATCATACGATTTGCTTCTTTACTACCTTTTTGCCTTTCTGAGGTGCACATCCATGCACCTAAACCACATGACCGTTACTGCTCCTTTTCCTCTTAGACTTTGTTTTTCTTCATTTTTCATTTATAAAACATCAATTTACACGCATTAGGTCCATTAACATGCAAAATTCATTAGTAATGTATGTATTTTAGGGAGGATAAATGGTAAAAATATGAGAATTAACTACGCAACAATTCTCCATCATAGTTGAATATGACAATGCCTAGGAAAGAGCCACTAAACCTTATCTTTAGGATAAGTAAGGTTGGGAAGATATTTGCTTTTATGAATATTGTATGGATTTCATGCATACATCTATAGTTCTATTTGCCTATGCATCATTGTAACAAACCACTATTTTGTAACCATCATAGCTTGACCTAGACCCTCATAAAGGAGGAGAATGAGGAGATTAGCTAGAAAAATAAGACATGTAACCTAGTTCAAAACCTAAAGTTACTAATGGAGTAAGCTAATCATCTAAAACAAGTAGAGCTAATAAAAAATATGAAAGCAAAACTTAGTCACATAATGTAAAAGTGAGTTATTGAAGAGATACAAAGGTGCCTTAATGAGATACTATTAAAGAAGAGAAAAGCTTCTTCCAATAGAATGGATTAAAGAAAGGAAATGGTAGACGTACTAACACTAGTAGTGATAGATGATGACTTATTTAAAATAGAGGACTACCATAAAAATAAAAATATAAGGGAAATAGGTGGTATGACAATTACTTTGGATAAGGGGTACAGGAGATGGTAAGGATAACACCAAGATAGAAGGAATTATCAAACGACTAAATAATATTTAGTAGACCTTAGATACGAAGGGGATTGAGTAGGGAACTCATCTTGAGGAGTTGTTAGCGTGTAAGAAAGAGAAGTGGCCAACCAACTTTTAGAAGCTCAAACTTCCTAAGTTCATAAAAACATAAGATCTGCATAATCATTTCTACTATTATGTGCTTACTATGAATGCATCTAAATTCCACCTAACATGATGTTAGATTTATTTAAGCTATCATTGAAGGCATAATCCAAAACCTGGTGCTTCACTCAACCCAAGACTATTAGAGAAAACTAGAAGGAGTTTTCCAAGGCTTTTCAAAAGCACTACTCAACAATTCATAGTTAGAGTTTATCCTCCAAGACCTAGAGTTGTTCAAAGAGAATAGTTGCAAAAGCTTTAGTGATTATGGCCATCTGTCCCTTTTATTCCCCCTCTTCTCTCTTTTTTTTCTTCCTTGTAGTTTTTTACTAGTTGTAAACCTAGAGGTTTATACAAACATCTCTACAGTTTGTACAAACCACTAGTTAGTTAGTATTGACTATAACACTACTTATAATAATGCCTTATTTTCTTCCTCCTTTAATTTATAACCTTTTTCTTTGAATTTTAAGCTTAAAAATGGATGAAATAAGGTAGGTTACAATAACCATCTATTTCCCATAATTTGCCATATTTGATATTAAACATTACTTTAATAAGGTTTTTTAGCCTTATTTATAACTTGATTTTCACCCTTTTTGTCTTCTTTGATCTTCTAATTGGATGGAAAGCGAGAGGGAGGGGCTAAAAAGCTAATGTCCCTAAATTCTTTTTTAGTTCATTATTTATTTAATGTGCTTTATCTTGTTTTCCATTATGTCTTGGAATACAACCCTTGAAAGATGCTGGTTAGTCTTCTTTGTGACCAAACTAGCTCTCTCTCCATCTTTTATAATGTGGATTGTAAAGAGAAGTCATTACGAGAGATTATGGACACCTATGACACCTATTAAGTCCTTTTATATTTTGTCTACATGACATATTTAGATTGTTTTGCCACTATACACAGACATATACTAGTTGAGGCATGCATCCTAGCCCTTTCCATGGCTAAGAATGCATTCCCCTTTTATCCTCAAAGCATTCACTATAGTTGAGAGCTACTTAGATGAGGTTTTGGACACAAAAGACCCTATAAATTTACCCCAATTTATGCTTATAATTGATACATGCCTTATTTGCTTTGTCTTCCAACACACATACATCTTTTAATGACATTCTACATACCATTAATGCATTGCATACTCCTCTATTGAGCACTTGAGCAACATTTTTAGGCATGTATATCATGCATTGTTCCCATATATATGAGTTATATCTTGTAATGGGCATCTAGTAATTCTCCCCAATAAAGTAAAGGTGAATCACTCTTCCATGTTAAGTTGCCATGATTAGATGTAAGGATTTATTTTTAAAAATTTCTAAGTCCTAAACTGTGTCTTCCTTTATAGGTTGTGAGGGTTAATATTTTCACATTATATCTTCGATTATTTGATTGATGAAACCCCCTATTTGATCATGTATTTCCACACTCTATGGAGAATATGTGTATATACTATGACTAATATGGATGTGTGAAAGTACGTTAGATGAATGAGTAAGGTCTTTCTAATATATACTACATAATTGATGAGGATAAAACTTGTAAATTTGAATCTTAGGTTCTCAAAGGCTAGATCATTAAGTATAGGTGACTTAGGGGTGTCTAACATCTTTCCCATGTCATACTTAATTCCCAAACATGATCTTTAATAGGGTGAAGACAGGTTGGGCTTTTAGTTGATCTATTTGGACTAAAACCCATCATTGCCAAAAATTTTATCCTAACCAAAGTGAGGTGGTGACTCAAGTCAATTAGTTGGGCTACTACCAAAGTACTATTGCTTGTAATCCCTTATTGACCACTTGATTTTTCATGTAGGCCACTATCTATTAAAAGGCTTATCCTTGGATCCTTTGTTGACCCTCTCACATACCACTACCTATGGTTATACCAAAGTATGACCCTATATCTTTTTTATGCCTTGATGGTCAATAAAAGATTAGGAATCACAAGAAAGATTTTACTTATTAAAGCATAGCTGTAAAAAATTGAAGCACTCATAGGGACGACTACACTAGGAACTAATGACAATGACTTCATGTGCCAACAATCTCCGGTTCACTTTTATAGTTTTTGCCCTTATTAGTTGAATTTCCATTATATTCAACAGAATTAGATAGGCCACATGCATTAGGTAGACCTTATATCTAACTAATAAGCTCTTAAAATTTAAGTCCTAAGCCCTATTAGAGCTTAGAAGATTATATGAAGGGCTTATCACTTACAAGCTAAGTTCCTTCAAGTATATCGAATAAGAGGTAAATAATAACCATTCCCTAAGATTGCAAGAGCCATCTACTATAGTAACCCTCTAGATATATAAGCTCATATAAGAACTGTAGTACCATGGAATAGGACACCCACCTTGTTTGATTGCATTTTTTCTAAAAGAGAGTGGAAATCCTTAAGGACCATATGTATGTCTTATAACTTTATCCCCATTGATGTAAGGCGTATACCATATTCCTCACCATGTAAATAAAATCCCTTAATATGAAAATTTACATGTGCCTTATTACCTGCTATGTAAAGAAAACCCCTTATTGTTTGTATTTGCCCCATTCCCCAATCCATGTAACACCTCATTTATGTAAAAGGAATTCTTTTGTGTAAACATTTTTTTATATTATAGTTCCTTTTTATAAAAAAATTATAAAGTGCTATTTTGGAATTACCACCTTACCTAGTTTGAGGGACCATATGAATTCATTATCACCTATTAATAGATGAATGGACTATTCCTAGAAAGAGCCACTAAACTTTATGTGCAAGAGGAATAAGGTTCAAAGTATATATGTCTATATATGCATAATGTGAGCATCACATGTATACATGGATAGATTTGTCTATCCACATATGATTCTAATAACCCTTTTCTTGTAGTCATCATAGATCTTTTTGAAGAGAGGAAAAAGATTAGCCAAAAAGAGTAAAACACCTAGTCTAGTCAAAAGTGTAGAACTAGTAGTAGTCTTTGAATAGACTGACTAAGTAGCTCAATCAAAACGAATGGAAAAAATAAGGGTAGAGTTTAGCCACATGATGAAAGACCGTGTTTAAAAAGCAGTTCAAAGATGCTGGGATTTATTCTAGCAAAAAAATCAGGCCTTTTCCAATACAGAAGAAAAGGGAAAAGACTAAAAAGATGCCCCATCTCTAATGATCATAGATGATGATCTGTTTGATATGGAGGATTACCACAAATAGAAAGCTACTAAGGAAGGAGTTACTATAGTGCTAGTAGTAAAGAAGGTCACAGGAGATGGCAAAATAATGCCAAGATAAATGGCTTTACTAAGCAGCCTAAGAGGATCTAAAAGACCTTAAACGATAAGGGATAGAGCAAGAGGCAGACATTAAGGAACTTTGGCCTAAAAGTAAGAGAAGTTTCTTGCTAATTTTATAATGCTAGAGAACCCTTAGTTCGTAAAGACATATGAACTTAAAAATCATATTCATTCCTATGTGCTTACCATGAAGGCATCATGAGTCACACCCAAGACCATGTTAGACTTGTTTAAGTTGTAATTAGAAGGATCCTTGAAGACCTGGTACTTCACACATCCAAGATAATAAAGGGAGATTAGAAGGAATTGCCTACAACATTTTCAGAAACACTATGCCTAAAACTCAAAGTTAAAGTTCACTCTTTAAACTTGAAGGCTTGAAAGTATAATAATGGAGAAAGGTGTTGGCCCTAGGCACTAAAAGAGAGGGGGAGGGTGTTGAATTGGTGTATGAAAATTGAAATTGGAAAGAGAGAGGAGAAATGAGATGAGAGGAAACATAAGAGTTATAGTGGTTCAGGTATAATTGACCCTACGTCCACTCCCCAATTCTTTGAAATTGGGTATTGCACTATCTTTCAAAGGTGTTTTCAAGCTTACACCAAACTTTTACACTTGTGTTTTGAAGTCTCACACAACAACCTATACACTTGTGTTTTTAGGCTTACACAATAACCTTTACAACTTGTGTTTTAACAGGCTCACACAATAACTTCTCTTAGTGTTTTGATAGGCTCACACTATAACTAATTACACTTGGTGTTTATGCTCACACCCAATAATGACTTAAAGAATAGAAAAGAGTGAGTAGCAAAATTGCAAGAGTTTGGGTACAAAGTTATTAATTCTCTTGCGTTTACATCTATTTGGTGAGGTATTTATAGTCTCTACCCACCAAAGAGACGTTGTAATAAAACTAGTACAAAATCATCAAAGTGTGCTAGACAGATTTTTGCATTAAATGTTTGACAGTCATGAATCGCGGTCACGAATTACAAATTCCATAAGGAAAATCCCTTTTATGTCTAACGGCTAGTTCATGTGGCAGCTTCTGATTAGTTTACTAGAAAAATATAGTAGTTGCTTTTCACCTGCTCTCGAAAGTAGCGGTTCCGATTTATCTTATACATGATGCGACTCTGAACGCGAATTCCTTTGCCAAAAGTGTTCATCTTCTTCTTTTGGGTTCGCAATAGCTACCAATAAGTTCCCATCGTGATTTTTGACTTCCAACGGTTTCCTGGGACACTTATCAAGTTGTGATTGTGGACTTGATTGCATCTTAAGTTACTTTGAAGTTTTCGATCGTGACTGAGGCAAGATTTACACCACGAATTCATCTGTCACTTTTAGAGTTCTTCCTTTGAGTGAGTCGCGGCCAAGAGTGACTCTGTGATTTCATTTTGTCTAAACTTCTAGCAAGTCTTCTAATGGATAACAGTTGTGATTTAGAAGTTACTTCGCATTCTTTGAATACTAAGATTTCTATCCAACTTCTAACTTAAAGACTTACAAAAAAGCTGCAAAACAACATTAAATAGAAACATTAAAAATGATCAATCCCCTTTGTCAAGATCAAAAGAGGCCCAAGACTTAGGGTTAACTACCCTAGTCTAACAATCTCCCCCTTTTTTATTTTGGCAACTTAGATTGATCCTTAAGTGAAAATGATGCAGGAAAGTGAAGTTGGATTATAATATGATTCAATGACAGAATTTTGCTAAGTATATCATTTATTCAATCAAAGGTGAATTTGATAAAACAATAAGTATGTTTCTCCCCCCTAACTTATGCTATAGTTTTTCTTAAGTTATTTCATTATTTTCTCCCTTTTACAATCTCTCTCCCTTTGGTAATATCAAAAAGAGGGTATATAAGGAAAAGAAATTCATGCATAAGAATTCATAAGAAGCAAACATAATGCAATGAATAAAAGAATAAACATCAATCAAATAAGATAACAATGTTTGCAAAGAGATAAGTTTTTTTTATATATATTCATAACTGTGGGATCACAAGATTTGTAAAAATAAACATAAGGAAAATGAAAAACAAATATAAAAGATCCCTAATCTAAAGTAGTGGAGAATCATCTCCGGAAGATGGTGTATCTAGCGCTTGTTGTTCTCCCTCGGCTTCATCTCCATCCTTTACGTCGTCTTCATTGCCATCTCCATCTTGTGTATCTTCAAATTCGGTGAAGTCTGAAAGATGGCAAGATGGAACTCCTAGTTTCTCTTGGAGATTCACCATGTCATTGTGAAGATGTGAAAGGAAGAGGAACCTTCTCTTCATCATCCTTATAAGCTTGTCCAACTTGCGATCAATGGTGGCAAGAGATAACTTGGACTTTGGTTTCGGTTAAGGAGGAGGGACTTGAATGTTGCCTTTTTCAATTTGAAGCCTCTTTTGCTTGGAAGCTTGAGAGGTTTCCATCTTTTTCACACCTATGGCACCAAGGGTATAAATGTATGTGTCCGGATGGATTGCCTTGGCATTGATAAGATAGGTTAGGTCGAGGAAGTTTTGAGAGGAAAAGAGCTTCTTGGTAAGGAATTTCTCTTTCTCCTCATCAAGTACTCTAACAAAGTGGTAGATAGTTGTAATATGGGAAGGGAAACAAAATTGGCTTTTAGGTTTTTTACTCATTTAGATCAATTGATCCATAAGGTAACAACCAGTTTGAATAGGTTGGTTCTTGACAAGGCAAAATAAAAATGCCAAGTAATTTTGTGAAACCTTCTCGTTACCATCACCTCTTACATTAATGAAGAAGGTGATGATGCAATGAAGGATCCATAGGGGTAGGGTTTTGATGTGTTTGGATAAGGAGGAGCGGGGGTTGTGTTTGGTTTTGATGGATATCTTCAACTAAAATTCAGAGTAGATGACATCGAGTGCTAAGATGATAAACGGGATGTGTTCTCTGACTTGTAGGTTAAAAAGGGAGGATAATTGGTCGAAGGTGATATAGAAGGGGTTGTCGAAGGCCCGAAACATAAACCCATATTGGCCGACTCTCGAATCAGATTTCTAGCTTAGTTACATGGTGCACATGAACTCGCATACAACCTTTTCATATCTTGTTCATCTCGGAAGATGAATTCGTTCCAGCCTAAATTGGAGAGAAAGACGCGAATCTCCGCATTGATGCCCAAAGTCTCCAACATGAAAGTCGATGGAATTTTGTTTAGGAGAATCACTTTAGAGGAGTTCGCCTTAAATCTCTCCTTTTCCTCCTTGGTAATTCCCTTCATGAGATGGAGGGTAAGAGGTGCAGAAGGCTGACCAACTGTCTTGCCTTTGTCAGCCTTGCAGAATTTCTTGGGAGCTCTAGCAAGAAAGAGGAAGAAAGCTTGAGAGATTTTTTGAGAGAGAAGTGTTTGGAAGAGAAGTGATGAAAACACTATTGAATGGGGGGGGGTATTTATAGGCTTGAAGGGGTGCAAAAATGGTCATAAACGGCTAAAAATGAATTAAATGAAGAGAGGAAATGGTTGGCAATCAAATCACTTAATTGTCTAGGCGGTTACTATTCGCATCCGCGAAATCAAAAGTCGCGACCGTGAATTCTAGAAAATGTGAGTAACGGATAAATTTTCCTTGGGAAATGGCATGTCAACGGTCATATTTTTGAAAAACTAACCAAAATTTGTGATGGAGAGCAATTTTTGCAACTGTAAATTGACACTTGACAGCGGGGTGAAATTGACTTGTAATTCGTTGTCGTGAAAATGAAATAGTGACCGCGAATTATGAGTTAGCAAGGATAAGTATGAGAAAATTTTGAAAACATGTGATCCATTAGAAATAAATGATAAACATGTTCATACAATCATCACTCATGCATAACATACATAATAATCAATTATAGGATCAAAATTTTCACTTTAGGGAACTTCCATCAAGCATTCTCAATTCTCTCTTAATGAAATTCATACTTTCTTCATTTAGAGGTTTAGTGAAAATATCTGCAAGTTGATGATTTGTGTCAATAAATTCTAACACAACATCGCCCTTTTGCATATGATCTCTAAGAAAATGATGTCTAATATCTATGTGCTTACTCCTAGAGTGTTGGATGGGATTTTTAGAGAGATTAATAGCACTTGTGTTATCACATTTGATGGGAATGTGGTCAACTACTTTGCCAAAATCTTTCAATTGTTGTTTCATCCAAAGAACTTGGGTGCAACAATAACTTGCCGCCACATACTCGGCTTCCACAGTAGATAAGGCAACCGATACTTGCTTTTTACTAAACCACGAAAGTAGGCATTCACCTATGAATTGGTAAGTCCCGAAAGTACTTTTTCTATCTAGCAAGCTACCCGTATAATCCGCATCTGAATACCCTATGAGACTAAATGAAGAATCCTTAAGATACCATAACCCTAAGTGTATTGTGCCATGCAAATACTTAAAGATCCTTTTAACAACATTCAAATGAAACTCTCTATGGGAGGATTGAAACCTAGCACACATGCAAACACTAAACATGATATCTGGTCTAGAAGCAGTAAGATAAAGTAGAGATTTGATCATACCTTGATATCTCTTTTCATCTACCTTTTTACCTGATTTATCCTTATCTAATTTGATGGTACTACTCATTGGAGTTTTAGTTACTTTCCAACCATCCATTTTGAATTTCTTTAGCATCTCCTTTGTATACTTGGCTTGGTTGATGAAGATCCCTTCCTTGGATTGCTTGATTTATAGATCCAGAATGAATTTGAGCTCTCCCATCATGCTCATTTGAAATTCCCTAGTCATACACTTAGTAAAATCCTTACAAAGAGATTCATTAGTAGCACCAAAGATAATATCATCAACATAGATTTGAACGAATAATGTATCATGCTTGTGTTTTTTGATAAAAGTTTGGTGTCCACCTTCCTTTTCTCAAAATCATTTTTCAAGAGAAATGAACTAACCCTTTCATACCGAGCTCTTGGAGCTTATTTTAATCCATATAAGGCTTTATTCAATTTGAAAACATGGTTTGGAAAACAATGAGACTCAAAACCAGAGGTTGTTCAATATAGACTTCCTCCTCTATGATGTCATTCAAAAAGGCACTTTCACATCCATTTGAAAAAGTTTAAAATTTATATGACATACAAAAGTTAAGAGAATCCTAATGGCCTCTAATCTTGCAATGGGGGCAAATGTCTTATCATAATCTATTCCTTCCTCTTGGTTTTATCCTTTGGCAACCAATCTAAACTTGTTTCCAGTAATGAGACCTTGCTCATTTAACTTGTTCCTAAACGCCCACTTACAACCTATAATTGGGTGTTCCTTAGGCCTAGGGATAAGTTCTCATACCTTGTTTCTTTCAAATAGATTGAGTTCTTCTTGCATAGCAAGTACCCAACTCTTATCATCAAAAGCCTCATCAATTGACTTTGGCTCAAGTTGAGAAACAAATGCAAGATTATTATCTAAGAGTTGAGATATAGTACTTACACCCTTAGAAGTATCACCAACAATTAAGTACTTGGGGTGATACTTGGAGAATCTCCAATCTTTTGGTAGATCTTGTCTTGGCTTATTTTCTTATTGATATTGGTGTTGGTCTTTATCTACTCTTGATGAATCACCTTCTTCCTTTTCTTTATCAACTCTCCTTGTAGAATCATCCAATTCCAGCTTTTCAAGATCACCTATAAGATTATCAACAAAAATACATTTCCCAATATCAAGTTTACTAGATTCATCAAAAACAACATTTATAGATTTTTCAACTACCTTTTGGTCTATTTTCCAATGTATAATTAAATCCTTTGGTGGCACGGAGTCAAGTGCTCAAAAATTCATTTATAATAGATAATACTATGAAGAAACTTGATACAATACTTCTAATAAAAGTCTAATTATAAGAACATTTAAGACTTTAAGGAAGACTGGAGCTATAGAATCAATGGTAAAGTTTACAATTCTAGACATTCTATTGACCTTTCCATTGTTATTGGGAATACCTTTGCACCATCCTCTAGGGCGAATCCCTTTATCATACATTAGAAGGCAAAGATTCCAATGAGGGAGAAGTAGTTACCATCTATGTATAACTAGGAGAAGTGGTTCGATCTTTAGCATTGATGTTCCACATTTGAGAGGATTTTAGGTCACAGTAGTCACTAATGAGTGGTTGGATCCCAAAGAGGTTAATATTATACAAAAGATGAACTTCCTATCGTGCAAGGGCTCAGGAAGGATGCCATGAATATTTCTAAATTTCTAGACATCCAAACTTAATCTATTAGAGTGGGATTAGGATGTCGCGAAGGAAGAAATATGTGCAAGATCAAGGACCCTCAAGGATCATTATCATAATGCTTTATGAAAGATGGTAAGGTAGTAGAAGAAGAAGAGGAGAATCAACTAGAGTAGACATCATATATGACCCTGAGAAGACCTTTGCTAAAACAAGTGCATATTAGCATTGAGAAATTCATAAGAGCTCAAAGAAAACTCAAAGGAAAGGCTGACAACTCAAGGATATTACTAAAAAGGAAAAAGAATAAGCTTTAGTCTATAAGTTAAAAGAGGAAGAAGAGAGATACCCTATATGGAACATACAATGGTCATGGGATGATTAACTATGAGAGATAAAGGAAGACCTTGTAGAAGAAATAGGTTAGCTATTGAAGAGTAGCCTAACCACCAATACTAGGGGCAAGCAAGTAGAAAAGCATTCTAGAGGGCAAATATCTCAAAATCAGTCTCATAACATACAAGAGCTTATTGAGATCTCCTTTAAGCCATGGTTATTGAAGGAAATGAAAGATATTTAGCCTTGGGGGTAAAATATAATTATATTCTAATTTTGTATAGAATTCTATAAATTATAAAAAATAAAAAATAATATATAATTATAAATATTATAACAATATTAATTATTAATATTAATTAAAATAATATATATATATATAATATATTTATTATATAATTAATAGAATAACAATTAACAAAAATAAATATAATATAATAATAATAATAATGAAAAAGAAATATATTATATTAAAATAATATTAAAATATTAGATTACAAAATTATAATAATAAATAGAGGATGAGTTGGATAGTATAGCCTTATGGGAGAGATTTCAGTAGGTTGAGTTGGGCAATGATGCTATGAAGCAAGAGTGTGGAATTGTCAAGGCAATGGCTAGTAATGAGGAGATAGCTAAGGAGACTAGCAAGTGGCCAATTGATGGTAATCTAGGGGTCTTCCTTGATCAAGCTATAGAAGTATAAATTGCATTAATGGCATATATGAGAGATGAGAGAAAGTTATCTAATGCAGAAGGAGAAACTCAAACTCTAGTTACACCCATATAAGTGGCTCTAAATGAAGAAGTTACATATGTCTCAACCTTTAGTTTATTTGAAGATGATGATGTATTCTTTTAAAGTTCAAAGCAATGAATAATAAATTTTTTCGATTTATGTGTTGTCCCTATGCACCAAGAAGGGGGGTTGAATTGGTGTACAAAAATTTCAACAATAAAGAAAAGGGGAAGAAGAAAGAGTAGAATGGAGACAACCGATTTATAGTGGTTTGGGTATAATTGATCCTACGTCCCCTCCCCAATTAACCAATTGGGTATTTTACTATCTCAAGGTGTTTTCAAGCTCATACCCAACTTGTACAACTTGTGTTTTGATGGCTTACACACAACCATACAACAATGTGTTTTTAGGCTAACACACAACCTCACTCAAGTGTTTCACTGGGCTCACATTTAAACCTTTCTTGAAGTATTTTTACAGGCTAAAACTACAACGTTACAACTTAGTGTTTAATGCTCACACCTAATAATTACAATTTTATAAAGAAAATGAAGGAAATGAGTAGCAAAGATTGAGAGCTTTAATCACTTGTAATAAATTTCTTAGCAACCTTATTTATGGTTGTTTGGTGGTGTATTTATAGCCAAACTTCACCAAAGAGACGGTGCAGATCATAGCTCATCAAATCTTTGAGACATGCTAGACAGATTCTGCATTAAATTCTTGTTAGGATGAAATCGCGATCGCTACTACTATTTTGCGATCGCAAAATCCAAATTCCTTAAGGGAAACCCTATTTATGTCTAACGGCTAGTCCACGTGGCAGCTTCTTATTAGTTCACCAGGAAAATATAGTCATTGTCTTTTACCTACTTTCAGAAGTCGCGATCGCGATTTTTCTTGTATAGGACGCGACAGAGGACGTGAATCTGTCTGTCGAAGTAGTCATTTTTCTTTTTCAAGATTTGCGGTGGCTACCAACAAGATGCCTCCACGAAATTTGATTTCCAACAGTCTTCTAGGACACTTGTCAAGCTGTGGTTGTGGACTTGCTTCCCTCTTGAGTTACTTTGAAATTCGCGGTCGCGACTAGGGCATGACATTCACCACGAATTCGTACGTCACATTTTGGGCTTATTTTTTCCATAGGTCGCGGCCGAGAATGGCTCCTCGATTTCGCATGCTTGAATTTCAGCATGCCTTAACATGAGTCGCGGTCACGAATCCTAGATTACGGTCACGATTTACATGTCATTTTGGAGTTTATCAACTCCTTTCATTTCTTCTTGAGAGATTTATTTATTTCTGCAAAATCAACACTTATTTGAAATATTAGTGATGATCAATCTTCTTTGTTAAGATCAAAAGAGGTTCTAGACTTAAGATTAACCATCCTAGTCCAACAATCTCCCCTTTTTTTATTTTGACAACCTAGATTGATCCAAAGTGAAAAATAAGTGTAGAAAAGTAAAATTGAATCAAAGATTTCTATGTGTAAAGTTAAGTTGCTCCTTAATAGTTGCTCCCCCTCAACTTATGCACTCACTCACTTACTCCCCCTTAAATAGTTATCTCTCTTTTGGATTTTATAATTTTTCACTCGTATCTTATCTTATTTTATCTCCCCCTTTAGCAAGATGAAAATGGTTAGATAAGACAAAAGATAATTAAAAGGAAATTTAAGCATAAGTAGGAACAAGAAGCAAAAGTATATAAGGAACAAACATTGATCTTAAAGATAAAAGTAATTGTTTAACACAAAGAGATGCAAAAAAGAACAAACTTTTATAGATATACTAAATGTGAGATCACTAGTTTGATGACAAAAGGTAAACAAAGAAAAACAAAGTACTAAAAGAAACTTAAAAACTAAAAAATTGGAGAATCACTATCATATCCAGATGAGTCATCTGCGGTCTCCTAGAGGCCACCTTCAGCCTCATCTCTATTTTCCACACCTTCATCCCCATCTTGTGTATCGTCAATTCCGTAAAGTCGGGGAGGTGGCAGGGAGGAATTCCAAGCTTTTCTTGAAGGTCCACCATGTTGCTATGGTGGTAGGAGAGGAATAGGAAACATCTCTTCATCATCCATATAAGCTTATTAAGCTTGTTGTTGATGGTGGAGAGGGATACTTTTGCCTTTGGCTTTAGTGGTGGAGGAGCAGAAGGGGTCAAAGAAGGAACCTCTTCAAGGTAGAGGCATTTCCTCTTAGATGCGTCAGAGCTTTCCATTCACTATGCACCATAAGCTCCAAGCAGATAGGCATAGGAGTTAGGATGTGTCGCCTTGCCATTGACGAGGTAGGTGAGATCTAAATAGTTTTGTGATGGCAAATATTTTTTTGTGTGAAAATTTTCCTTCTCCTCGTCTAGAGTGCCCACAAAGTGGTAGATACATGTCGGTCTGGATAGGCTTGTTCTTTACTAGGCAGAAGAGGAATGCAAGATCCTTCTGTGAGACTTTTTCATTCCCATCATCCCTTGCATTGATGGAGAACGTGATTATTCGATGGAGAATCCAGAATGGTAATGTCTTGATATGCTTTGCCAAGGAAGACCATGGGTCGTGCTTAGCCTCTATAGAGATCTCAGCCCAAAATTTTGAATAAATTACATCGAGAGCAGCAATGATAAAAGGAATGTGCTCATTGATTTGAAGAGTAAAGAGGCTGGACAACTGCTCAAAAGTGATGAAGTAGGGATCACTGAAGGCCCAAAACGTCATACCATACTGCCCCGCTGGAGACTCCATTTTACGGCTTATTGAACCGTGCACATAAACTCCCAAACTATTTTCTCGTATCCGGGTTTCGTGCGAAAGATAAAATCATTCCAACCAAGGTTGGATAGGAATGCTCGAATTTCATTAGCAAGACCAAGGGACTCGAGCAGAAATGAAGATGGAATTTTATTAGGGAGGATGGTTTTGGAGAGATTGGCTTTGTACCTCTCATTTTCTTCGCGAGTGACTCCCTTCATGTTGAGGAGAGAAAGAGGAGCAGAGGGTTGTGCTATTCCCTTGCCCTTGTCTGCTCTGGATGCATTCTTTGATGCTATGAAAAATGCTTGAGAGATAGAGAGAAAATTTGAGAGATTAGGAGAATTAGAGGTTTGTAAATTGAAGTTGTGATGAAAACACTATTTAATGGGGTATTTATAGGCTTTAAGGGGTGTGAAAACAGTAACAAACGGCTAGAAATTGATTAAATGAAGGGTTGACAATGGTTGGCAATCAAATCTCATAAATATAAGTCGGTCGCTATAATTCACGCACGCGATTTTCTCAATCGCAACCGTGAATTTCAAAAAATGTGAGTAACGAACAAATTTTTCTCAGAAATACGCACTGCAGTGGTCAAAATCTTGAAAAACTGACAAAATTCGCGATGGAGAATGATTTTGTGATTGCAAATTGACATTTGACAGCCGGTAAAGTTGACTTGTAATTCACAGTTGTGAAGAATGAATAGCGGCCGTGAATTGTGAGTCATCAAGGATAAGAATGAAAATTTTGAAAAAACATGTGATCCCCTAGAAACAAATTAAAACCTTCCATATCAATCATCAATCATTCATATCACACACATATCACATAAGATTAAACAAGAATTTTCATTCGAGGGAGCTTCCATCAAGCATTCCCAATTCTCTCTTAATGAAGTGCATCCTTTCTTCATTTAGAGTTTTAGTGAAAATATCTACAAGTTGATGATTAGTGTCAATGAATCCTAACACAACACCACCTTTTTGCATATGATCTCTAAGAAAGTGATGCCTAATATCTATATGCTTACTTCTAGAATGTTGGATGGGATTTTTTGAAAGATTAATAGCACTAGTATTGTCACATTTGATAGGAATGTGATCAATTACTTTATCAAAGTCCTTCAATTGTTGTTTCATCTAAAGAACTTGGGTGCAACAACAACCCACCGTCACATACTCAGCTTCTGCGATGAACAAGGCAATCGATACTTGCTTTTTATAAACTAAGAGACTAGACATTCTCCTATGAATTGGCAAGTCCCAGAAGTACTTTTTCTTTCTAAATGACTACCAGCGTAATCCACATCTGAATACCCAACTAGGCTAAAGGAAGAGTTCCTAAGATACCAAAGTTCTAAGTGAATAGTGCCATGTAAATATTTGAAATTCTCTTTACAACATTCAAATGAGATTCCCTAGGTGAAGATTGAAACCTAGCACACATACAAATATTAAACATTATATCTGGCCTAGAAGCAGTAAGATAAAGTAGAGATCCGATCATACCTCGATATCTCTTTTCATTTACTACTGTATCTGATTCATCCTTGTCTATCTTGATGGTACTACTCATTTGAGTTTTTGCTACCTTGCATCATTCCATGCCGAATTTCTTTATAATTTCCTTTGTATATTTGGCTTGCTTGATGAAGATCCGTTCTTTGAGTTGCTTGATTTGTAGACCAAGAAAGAATTTGAGCTCTCCCATCATGCTCATTTCAAATTTCCTAGTCATACACTTAGCAAATTCCTCACAAAGAGATTCATTAGTAGCACCAAAGATAATATCATCAACATAGATTTGGACAATTAACGTGTCATGCTTGTGCCTTTTCACAAATAGTGTAGTATCAACCTTTCCTTTCTCAAAATCATTTTGTAAGAGAAATAAACTAAGCCTTTCATACCAAGCTCTTGGAGCTTATTTCAAACCATATAAGGTTTTGTTTTGTTTAAAAACATGATTAGGAAAATAATGTGATTCAAAACTGGGAGGTTGTTCAACATAAACTTCCTCCTCAACGATGCCATTTAAAAATGCACTCTTAACATCCATTGGAAAAGTCTAAACTTCATATGACATGCAAATGCTAAGAGAATTCTAATGGCCTCTAATCTTGCTATGAGGGCAAATGTTTCATCATAGTTTATGTCTTCCTCTTAGTTGTTTCCTTTGGCAACCAATCTAGCCTTATTTCTAGTGATGACACCTTGCTCATCTAACTTGTTCCTAAACACCCACTTACTACCTATAATTGGGCGATTTAATTGGGCGATTTTTAGGCCTAGGTACAAGTTCTCATACTTTGTTTCTCTCAAATTGGTTGAGTTCTTCTTGCATAGCAAGTACCCAACTTTCATCTTCAATGGCCTCATCAATTGATTTTGGCTCTAATTGAGAAACAAATGCAAGATT
>CATIWR010408012.1:0-13171 GCA_949677035.1 Omphalea diandra
TAAAAATTTTATATATATATATATATATATATATATATATATATATATATATATATATATATATATATATATATATATATATATATAATTAATTGAGTTATACATTCGTATTGGCAAATATTTCTCGTATCATATATCTCATTCAGAAAGTAATATATTTTATTATTTTAATTTAAATTATATAATTTTATCTACAAAATCTAAAAATTTAAATAAATACTTGATATTTCATAAGCTTTTAAACTTAATTTAAATCAAATAAATATATGCTTAGCATTTCAATATAAACAAATGAATCTACATTTCTTTTAAAAGTCTTTTTATCTTCAATTTCTCTTATGGATGACAAATAGGTATTTAGGTACTCTATAATTTATTTTTTAAAAATTTTTTTTGATAAGCAACACTTTAATTTTGAATTTTCAATTAGTCATTAATTTTGCAAGTTGTACTTATTAAAATTGTTTTTTTATTAAACTTTAATTATGGATTTGCCATTAAAGATAATTATGGACATATTAAATTATAAAGCATAATTTATTTTGTCATTATAAATGATTAAATGATAGTTAAATAAACAATAAAATAAATACCTTTAAAAACTTAAATAATTATATAAATATATCATTAAAATTAGACATAATTTAATTATATTTTATAATTTATTTTGCATACCAAAGCACTATTTTAATATAAATTAAATCTCAATTTAAATAAAAATATTCAATTATGACGCACATTTCTTCTTATTTTTTAATACATTAAAGAGGTATGAATGCTTTATTTTTTTAATATAATTTACATTATAAAATCACGTTTAGTTCAATCTTTTTCTTTATAAAAATATTTAACTTAAATCTAAATCATATTTTAAAATTTATTTAAAGAAAGTACGATATGCCCTGGCTAAAACACAAGTCCTAAGCAGGCTAGTTCTCTTAATTGTGCCCATCTCTCTTTTTTCAACAGCAAGAGGATATTCATTAATCAAGGAGGGAGATACAAATAATTACAAATTAGCTTATGCAATTCGGTAGGCACATTCAAGTACCAACTTTGGTTATAAATAAGTGATTCATTCCTTGAAATCCAATCGGCCGCCTGATTGCAAATCCTCGGAATCTGTCTAAAAGTACACTGATTAAAAGCTAATCTCCTAAAAGTACACCGATTAAATGTATGAGCCCATCTCTTCTTATTAAGCCCTTCGTTCATAACATTTAATACGCTCTTGTGAAAGCCTATCCGAAATTACAATTGTCGGGTGCATCGACTTCAACAATTGCTACTTCATTTGTTTGTTTGTTTTTTTTTTTTTTTTTTTTTTTTCTGCAGAACATCAACAACCCAACACTAGCACATGATTCTTTCAACCACCAACCCATACTGGGGCAGTAAATTTTCAATTTTTTGAGCGCAAAACGATTGTTTCTATAAAACCCAATTCAGAGCAGCGCTTGAATGAAAATCTGGGGTTTGGGATTTCGAAAAGCGCATTGTTAGAAGCACACCCATCTCTTAATTTTTTTTTTTCGTTTTTTGTTGCTTTCTTTTTCTTTGTTTTGGGTGTTGGATGTGAATGTGCTTGGCTTCTTGTGGATTTTTCAATTTAGTGTTGCTAGTAGAATTGAATTACGATTCAATTTGGGCAATCAATTTCTATAGGAATTTGTTTAACTGGACTTATTTGATTGTAGTTTTGAGTTTGAAATTAGAATTGGATGAGGAATCTGTTTCTGTTTAAACGTCTCTGATTGAATTTACGGGAGATCAAATGTGGTTGCTTGTTTGGTTAATGTGGCTTACAGTTTAGTTTGCTTGAAAGTTTTCGTAAAAATATTTGATAGCATTGTTGACTGTTTTGGTTATTTTAGAGCTACATTGGGATTTGAGACTTTGTATGCCAGTAGAGTGGAATTGTTTGAAGTGGTTATTACCTGATAAGAATAATTTGGGATTGTTTTAATTATGTGATTGTGGGCCTGTTTAATCTGAATGACAAGGCAAATGTAGAAAAGTGAAATTTGAGGGCATTAAGAATCACTCAGGCAAGTAAGGAAGAAGGAGGCTATAATTTTTATGATTTTTGTCGGTTTGGTTTTCTTTATAGCTTTTGAGAGTGATTTTGTAAGAAGGGAGATGAAAAGTGTAGTTCTTGGGGGTTCTGAAGTACAATGACTGGAGGGTCATTGGGTCTGCGAGGAGGTTATGGTTCGTCACAGTCTTCAGCTAAATTCCCGGTTATTGGACGGAAAGCTTCTTCAAAAATGCTGCTACCAAGGGAGAAAGAACGGTTTCTTCCTGTTATTTGCTGGTACCTGGGGCGAAGAAGGGTTGCAATGATGCTCTTGGTTGCACTTGCTCTCCTAGTTTTTATTTGGGGTTCCCTTACAGTTGACAAAGGTTTGTTTAAAACATGTATGCCTATTACTTCCATTCAAATTTGAATACTTTAGGAGTTCATTTATTCTAGATCTAGTTATATTTTTGTGCAGATGGTAATCACTGAATTGCAAGTCTTAACCTGATTGAAATATGTCAAATAACTAGGAAACAATTTTTTTGTGAAGGGTCGGATATCTGTTCATTTGTCCTGATTAAATATTCCCTATGCATTGTCAAGGAAAACAAAAATCAGTACATTCCTGCAGTCGTAGTAAAATATAGAGAGTTGGTTACCAGTGCTGATCTGCTTGTGAAAAGATGTGAATCAGAATTTAGTTTGTGGATTCTTTTACCTTGTTTACTTTGTTTTGCAAAATATAAGGGACTTATAGATCTGTTTCCATGTGAAGCTGCCATCTGAACAATAATATTTTGTTTCTTGAGTTTAAAAAGGAAATAGCTAGTACTTTCAAGTTCTGGACTCATTAGAGGGTTCTAAAACTTGGAACAAAGATTTCTTATAGTTATTGGGTTCTGAGCTGCCAAAATTCTGAGCTAGAAGTAAGGCTTTGTTTCATCAAAACATGCAAAAAGGCGACCTTACATTGCTGGGCCATTACTTGTATAATTGGAAAAGTAACAAACATGGACTTCTCTAATTTGGATTTCAAATGCAAAGCAGAAAACATTTTTTGCTGTGAAATCCAAATTAGAGAAGTCCATGTTAGTTACTTTTCCAATTATACAGGTATGGAGCTTTTTTCTTGCGCTTTGAATTTAAGGTAGTTGATTATAAGCATTTATCTTGATGAAAGATCCAATTAATTAGTTTCCTCATTCACTTATAATGTTATGGTTTTGCCACATGCAGTATTATTCACTGCAAAAATTTGTTTTATAGCTTGACACAATAAATGATATGCATTTTGGTTTACATTGTTTTTTTAATGATGCACCAGAAAGCACTGTTTCAAGCGACCCTTTAGCTGAAGTTCTCAGTCAGACTGTGAAAAAATTTGACATGATCAGAGTTTCATCTCCTCTCCATCGACCTATGGATGCAAGTGATAGTTCAAGTGATCTCTCAGTTGATATTCACTCTGAGAATAAATATGACAGAAGTAGAGCTCCTCCTTTTCTCCACCTTCCTGGTGAGGCAATTGGTGGTTCAATGCACCATCCTTGCCATAAGTTTGTGCTCCCTCCTCCCCCTCCACCTGGTGCAAGAAGACTTGGACCACGCCGTAAGTTTTCTGGTGGTGGTTTCTTCTTTTTTTCTTTTTTTTTCTTGTCTACCTACAGTAAGTATATTTGACTGCAGAATAAGTTTGAGTTGCTTCTGGTGCATGCATTTGCAAGATAAATAACTTCATGACTTCTTGATGTGAGTATAGAAAAAGTATATATGTTTCTCAAACAAGGAATCTGCTCTTGCACCATGAAGAATTGACTTGCACATGTGATTTTAATAGGATAGCCAATAATGTGTCAACTAAAAGTATGTAAAAATGCACAGTTACAGAAAAATACCCACCTTTAAATTATATCATACTAACATAAATTTGATTTTGTTCCTGCTTGTATGTCATCCAGCCTGTTCAGTTTGTTACATCCCAGTGGAGCAAGCCAAAGCTAGAATGCCAAGTTTCCCTTCAGCATCGCCACTGCTTAACAATCTGACATATGTTGTTGATGAAAACCCTCTCAAAACTGAACCACATGGAGGCTCAGAATTTGGCGGATATCCTTCTCTAAAGCAGAGGAGAGATTATTTTGACATCCAAGAGTCAATGACGGTGCACTGTGGGTAGGTGTCATTCTCTCTGTTCATTTTGTTTATCTAATAAAACTACAAGTGTTAAAAATATCCCACTACATCAATTGTATATTATTTTTTATTGTCCACTGAACAATGGGTCTGTGTAGATGTGAGTTCTTCATGTCAAAAGAACGGGAGAGGTAGCATTTTGCATTGATAATACACAAGGATGAAAGGATAAAGTGGGGAGAGGTTTGGGAGGATAGCAGGATTGAAAGGATCTTTTATACATGGCAAATTGGGGGACCAAGTGAGTGATGTATGCAGGCTGTAGGGTGGGCAAATAAACGATGGTGAAGTGAATGGAATGTAAGTGGTATGTAAATGATGATGAAGTGAAACAATGTTGACAGACAAGTGAATAGCACAATATTGAGAATGGTAGAAATATTAGCTAGAGAAAAGCATATTATAGAGAGATAAATGACTCTAAGAATAAGAACCCCCAAAAGGGAAACAAAGTTGTGGGGAATGTGATGGTTGAGAGCTATTCATGGCGCATAAAATCTTGAAGAGTAGAGAGTTCTACATTTCAAGTATGTTCCAAGGCCACTATCTCTATGTAAACACATGGCCAGCGTCAAGACTGTCAAGAAAGGTCAAGTGGGACGAGTCCTCCCTAATGTCCCTCGCTCTGAGTTGCATTCAGTGGATAATCATCCCTATTGTTGAAGAATTAATTTAAAACCCCATCACTATCTCTGAAATTAATCCTTTTCCTTTCTTACTTCTTTTTTCCCTTTCCGAGAGTTTTAATTTATCATTAATTATAGAGGTGTCTATGATGTCCTGGAATAGTTTCAATTATTTACTTTTCAGATGCATATACTTTATCTGCTGTTGCATATTGTGTTATCAGATTTGTTAAAGGAAGAAAACCTGGTCGCCAGACTGGCTTTGATATTGATGAAGCTAATCTTGTGGAGTTGGAGCAGTTTCATGAAGTCATTGTTGCATCAGCCATATTTGGTATTGTTGTGCATAAGCCACTCCACTTAAATTTCTTGTTTTATGCATCCTTTCCTGATTATTGCCCTTTTTCCAGGAAACTATGACATAATACAGCAACCCAAGAACATTAGTGAAGCATCAAAAGAAAGTGTTCCTTTCTATATGTTTATTGATGAAGAGACAGAGGCATATATGAAGAATACTAGTGTCCTGGACAGCAGCATGAAGGTTGGACTATGGAAGATTATTGTTGTTCACAACATTCCTTATACTGATTCAAGACGCAATGGAAAGGTCAGTGTGCTTTGTTTTTATTGATTTGCCTCATTCTGATGTATCTTTCTCAGACTTCTTGAGGATTAGAGCTGGGGCAGGGAATGCATGCAGCTCAGAGGTTCTCAAGAGTGGGTGTTTCTGGGTGTGAGCATGCAAGTGTGCCCATTTGTGCCTGTATGGCTGCATTTACTGCTCAATTCTTCTAGGATCTTAGGAAGTAATGTTTTATTGTTTACTGATTTGGAACAAGATCCTAAATCTAAGTCGCCATAATATTTTCCGTTGTTTGGTGCATCCAGAAAAATTGATGAGACGAGTCAAACTTATAAAAATTTTCATTTTTAATGTATTTTTTTATATTAAATAATAAAGAGTATAAATACAAAATATTGATGGCCTAGATTTTGTTATAATCTTATAAATTAAAAGAAAATTAGTATTTTTCGTAGTGTACTCCAAACGGTAAATAATATGTTATTCAAAAAAAATTTTCCTTAAAAAATATTTTCCTTAGACAAGTTATTTTTTTGTGAAACAAACGGAGCCTAAGATGACTATCCTGGGCTCATATTGGGCATATGATTGTGAATATACAAGTATGGGAAGAATTAATTGAGAATAACCATTTATCATCACCAGCAAAAGTTGCTGATTTTATATAAAAAAAGGGGTAAAAAAAACTGTCAAAAGCACTCATGATATTAAGAAAGATCATGAAGTAAAGTTCCTTGGTACTCTTGCACCTAAACCACCAGATTCCTAGGCATTCTTTTATGTTGATTGAAGAGGCATCGAGTCTTCGAAAGATAAGCTGGTAGCTTTTTGAATGCAAGCCTTGATACTTGGCCCTCTGTACCAATATTATGGAAAATATGTTGTTAACAGGAAGTTGAGTGGATGTTTCTAATTGTGCAATGATTTTTTATTTTTTTTTGCTGGAACAAGGGGTTCTTTGCTGCTTGTGTATATCATGGCTGGAAATTAAGGAAAAAGAAATGCTAGAACATAGAAAAGTCTGGTCCTCACAAAGGTGCCATAAAATTCATAGTCAGAACGATAATGTGCTGTAATTCTTCAAATCAAATGAAGTTGAGGATCCTGCAATTAATAGGAAACTTCTAGAAGGTTGGATTGCTATAAATTTTGTGTTAAGAGTTGTTTTATTTTAAGATGGGAACATCCAGATAGAGGTCAATGGATGCTGAATCTAGCTTTCCCTCTCAGTAAAATTAGGGGACATTCTGGAGAGTTTCAATAAATTCTTTCGAGGTTTGTAGTACTGCTCCGTAAACCTTTATTTAATGCTCTTTGACTATCAGGATTAAAGTGGTAGCCAAACAGCATTAGATGCTCTAAAACCATGCAGCTTGCAGGTTTTTTCATGGCTAGGCAAACCTGTCACAGACTCCAAAAAAGCACGGAAATACATGCTGGTTATCAGAGACAGTAGTATTAGCAGTTTTATCTCCATCTCTGTATGGTTAGGAATATTATTTATATATGCACAGTCTGAGGATCTCCCTCAAGGGTTTAAAATGAGCTGGTATTTACTTGCCAATTCTCTTAAGCACACCAGAAATAAAATTGATGGACCATTAATGCAGCCCATATTATGAAGATTTAAAAATTACTTAGTGCCTTAAAGAAAAAAACTAAACAGACTAGAGGCAGATTGATGTGGCAATTATGGTGAAGTCAGAAACTTGTTATTAGATTGGTGGTTTTTTGAACTTGCTGTTGCGAGCCATTTGTTGTTTACAATGACTGGTCCTTTAGGAAATTAATAACATCCATGTCCTAGACTAATGTGTGGACGTGCTTCTTTTTGTAATTTCTACAGAAAGCAAGTTCAGCACATGTCAGATAGTGCTTGTTAAATACGTATATTGCTTAAATACATGTATGGCTGTGGGATATTGTTAAAGGGAGGGTTTAAATGATTTACAGATGATCATGAACTTGCAATGATGTACTCTCTCTCTCTCTCTCTCTCTCTCTCATTATCGAATGCTGAATGTTTGTTGGCTTGATTTAATATTGTCCCTTAATTGTGATAAGTATCAAAACAAGAAAATTCTCTCATCTATTTTCCTCTTCCTGTTTCCAGCTTCTTATAATCTTGACTATAATGAAGTGTCCAGATGTTATTTGGTCATTTGTAAGTTCATTTGTGGTCATATCTGGGTGAACTAAGGCTTTGTTTCTTTTGCAGAAAATAGTTTCCTAGAAAACATTTTTCATATTTTTGATATTTGGTATGATCAGGAGAAATGGTCAATAGAAAATATTTTCCTGATCAATGAAAACCTAAACCATTTTCATGAAAATGACTTCCTCTTTTCAAAAAATAAAAGAGGAAATCATCTTTTGAATTTTAATAAACTCATCCAAATGAAAGAAAATTCATATAAACCTATATCTAGCAGTGTACTTATTATCATTGATTGTCTGTAACCACTTAACCATTGACCAGTGGCAGTCGTCAAAGAACACAAGTTTTTTTTTTTAATATATTCTTTTCTTATATTAGATAATAAACAGTATAAATATAATGTGTTTGTAGTCTAAACTTTGTTAAAATATTATATGTCAAAAGAAAATTAATATGTTTTTAATCTATTCCAAATACTAGAAAATTGATTTCTTAAAAAATATTTTCCTCAGAAAACATTTTCTTTGGAAAATTTTTTTCATAAATAAGTTATTTTGTAAAACAAATGGAGCCTAAGACAAATTTTATTCTCATACCTGTCTTAGTGTCATAGTAGTCCTGGATTAAATTCTCTTAATTGATAAAATATTTTCATTTAGTATATCCTTTTTAGTTATTTCTTGTCCTAGAAGACATTTTTTGATGAATTCATTGCCCAAATTCGTATAGTTGTACTAAGAGTGATGGATGCTGTTTTCCTGTCATGTAAATGGGGCAGGTTCCCAAGCTTCTGTTGCATAGGATCTTTCCCAATGTTCGATATTCTATATGGATTGATGGAAAGCTCCAACTTGTTGTGGATCCATATCAAGTTCTTGAGAGGTACGACACATTTTCTGTTTGAATTGACTTTGCTTTAACTAAGTCATGATCAAGATCTGTGCTTGACGAACGTAATTTTGTTCTTTTGAGTTTCTTGGTACATGAAATTGATGTATATCAAACCCTTCTTATTATTTAATGGGTCTAATAACTGGGTTTTACCCTGAAAATTTGTGTATTCCCCACTCCACTAGTTGATTCTTCAAGCTCATCACTTTGGCATTTTAAGGTTTTGATCCTGCTTCCTAGTTTCTCACAAAAATGCATACCGAATTATTGTAAATCCAGGCATTTTGAGAGGCTAAGATTGATAAGGTTATCAGCTAGATTGATTAGGTTATCAATGATACATGTTTGTTGATGTCCTTTGCCCCTCTTCTCCTCTATCTACTGGCAGACCTGTGTGGTCATTGGCTACAGAATAGGGTGTAGCCCACTCTAATTCTGTGAACCATCCTGCTGCAATCTCAATGGGGTTATAACTTGGAACCTCCATGTTAGGATCATAAATTCTAATCATTAGGCCATCTTGTTGGGATAAGCATGTATAAGCAAAAGAATGTTTTTGTTGCTTAGGACAATGGAATCTGCCATCACTCTGTTGTTGTTGTTGTTTTTTCTTTTTTTTTTTTTTTTTTTTTTTTTTCTCTTTTTGCCTGCAATGCACATGTTGGCATTACGCTTTTCGGGTGTTTTTATTCATCTTAAGGTTGTTTGTCTTGGTACGAATATCTTTCAATTAGTTTCATCCAAGTTCACTAAAGTTATTACTGAATTTTAATTTGTAGTCACAAAATTTGTTGTTATTTTGTTTTAATAAAGTTAACTTGCCCAAGATTGGAGGAGATTAGCAAAAACTTTTTTTTTTAACATATTCATCAATTTAGTAAATTCCATTGACTATTTGTAATTGGGAAAGCTAGATAAGAAAAATTTTACTCGATCATCATGTAAAAATTTTTGCTCAAATTTTTATCAAAATCTGTTGTTGATTATCTCATTGAAAGAATATGAGAGCTAAATATTTTGTTTATAAAAATTGGAAAAAATTGTGTTTAGTGGCTGGAGATTTTCAGTGACCATGTGTAGAGTTAAGTCAATATCTCTCTCACCTACAATCTCATCTGTTACATGTCTGGCTCCTAGATGTAGGGACTTATGTAGGATTTAATTTGAACTTATTTTGATAACCAAAATGCGCAAATGTTCTTTTTTTCCCCCCTTCAGGTTCTTGTGGAGACAAAATGCTAGTTTTGCAATCTCCAGACATTATAGGCGCTTTGATGTGTTTGAAGAGGCTGAAGCTAACAAAGCTGCTGGAAAGTATGACAATTCCTCTATTGATTACCAAATTGAATTTTATAAAAAGGAGGGCTTAACACCTTATTCTCATGCTAAGTTCCCAATAACTAGTGGTATGTTCATTATTATGTAGATGAGAGTGGTTTTGTGTTTTTCATCTGTTGCATTTCCATTTGGTTGCTTGATGACTGAATTTTTGCAGATGTTCCGGAAGGTTGCGTTATCATAAGAGAACATATGCCCATTACAAATCTATTTACCTGCCTATGGTTCAATGAAGTAGATCGCTTTACTTCCAGGGATCAGTTAAGCTTTTCCACAGTCAGGGATAAAATAATGGAAAAAGTTAATTGGAGCATCAATATGTTTTTGGATTGTGAGAGGCGTAATTTTGTGATTCAGGTAATTTACATGTGTCACCAATTACTATTATATGGGACTCATGAATTTAAAGATTTTAATTTGAGTATCTTATATGTTGGTTCCAGATATACGAATTGCTTATGATAAACGAATGCTTGTTCCTTGTACTTTTTCCCCCAATTTCCAAACATTGGGGAGTTGGGTGTATGATTTAGTTCTGAAATTTACAGTCTCAATGGCTCCTGAGATGGGATTTTGCCAAAACTGTCTGCTTCTTTCCAACTTCAGTGGAAATGTGTAGACAGACCTCTGTTTGTTGCGTCTTTTCTGAACTTGGTTGAGTGTAGTTCTGGGTGTCTTTTAGATTCTTGCATCTTTCACTTTATCTCCTTGTCTACTGCATTTGAAGCTAAAATCATCTGTGGAATGCAGATATTACAGGTAATGGTGATTTTCCCTGTAAAGAAGAATTTTTCTTTTTTTTTTTTTTTTGGGTGGGGAGGGGGGGTTGCCTGTGGGAGAGTTCATTGGATCATAATGTATACCATGCCTGTGCAATTTTTTTTAATGATGACTGTTCTGTTTTTTCAGTGTCTACTTGTATGCTCAGCACTCGATTTTTGACATACAGGCTTATCACAAAGACTTGTTAGATCACATGCCGCCTCCTGTTCCCACTGTCATTCGACGTTCGCCACCCCAGAACCGTGATAATTCAGCTGGAAAGACTCCAATGAGGAATTCCTCTAGGCGTGGGAAGGATAGGAGATCTAGTTCAAGGCGTCACCGCAAGTCTGCTGCTGGTAATAGGGACAAGCAAGTCATTCCATAGGCAAGAAAGTCTCACCTTCTTTTC
This sequence comes from Omphalea diandra, assembly GCA_949677035.1. NCBI lineage: Eukaryota > Viridiplantae > Streptophyta > Magnoliopsida > Malpighiales > Euphorbiaceae > Omphalea > Omphalea diandra. The sequence goes on from CATIWR010408012.1 coordinate 10,987, forward strand.
ACCTTTTACACTCGCACCTTGACTTAGGGGGATTTGATACAAATGTTAAGAATGATCAAAGGGTCAAAACCGGCTCAAAATTTTGTTTCTGAAATTGTTGATATCTGTTGATTCTTTTACTATTAGTGTAAATACGTCAACAAAAGAATTCTCGTATAAGTTGCAATCATTTCATGCCACCTTGATTTTAATTTAATGGTGCAGATTATTTATTTCCCTGGATATTGCTTGTGGATATCTTCTGGAGTTATGGAATTACTGATGGTCTCAAATTTGTTGAATCCGATAAGCCTCCTTGTCTCAGCTTAACTAGCATCTGCATAATTGAGAGTTTCAAAATGGACTTCATGTATGTTGCACATAAGGTGATACCGATGCGGGACATGTTAACTTCCCAAAAAATTATCTCTATTGTTGTAGAGAAAATTTTTTATTCCATAATATTTGACATTTTACAAATATCAATGAACATTAATTTAAATTTTTCAACTCTACTTTTTATCTTTTTTATAATAATTATTTCTCTTTAAAGTACATAATAATTTATAAAAATAATTAATTGAGGGTAACATAGTTTTTTTATATGTAATAACACTTATTAAATACAATCTTTAATATATATATAAAAAACTTAAACGACATCTATTAAAAAATAGAGAGAGTAATATATAATCAAGTATATTTAAAAAGTGTTATAAACACTATGTAGACACGTGATTAAAATTACACTATACTCCTTTTGTTTCTAAATAATAATTATTTGATAGAATTTTACTAAAATTAAGAAATTAGTTATTAGCAGGAAATATAGAGATAAATGGGTTAATAGAATGACTTTAGAATTTTATAAATCATTAATAAGAAAAGTGACAAGAATTAGTAAAAAATATAAAGACAAATGGATCAATAGAATGATTTTAGAATTCTACTAATTATTAATAAGAAAAGTAATAAAGATGATGATGCTATTGGAAAAAATATTTAAAATTCATTAATTGCATAAAATACAAATAAATGAAATTTTAGTTTTTCCTAGGAACGAAGAGAAGCCCAGCTCTAAGAAGAATGTGTGTGTGTGTCTATATATATATATATATAAAGGAGACAAGGGTCTGGCTGGACTTTATATCACACTCGAATTGAGAAAAGAAATACAAGGAACTTATGCCAGACAAATCAACCAGCTGTATTGGATACCTCGTGATTATTGGGTTTCTCTTTATTATTTCTTCTTTTTGGAACAACCGGTTCATCTCTTTATGTTTGATAATTTAATAGGGCTGTCATTTAGTTGGCCAACAGTACAAAACATTAAAGCAATACAGCTTGAGATATAGAATTCTATTCCCACATTGTAACCATCATTTCATCCATCTTTATTGCAAGAGTTTTGACTATCAAATCCAGTTCTGTATAATGAAGAATTGAAGATCAATGAATGCTCAGAAGTCTGAGGGTGTGTCCTAAAGACAATATGATATTAAGTTAGTTTTATAGTCATAATCTACCTCGATGATTAAGTGGATCGAAGTTATTATGATAACCCAGAATATTTCTAGAAAGCAAACGAAAGAATGATTTTAGGGGAGACAAAAATAATATAGGCAGTGAAAAGAGTGAGAAATATAGGTTTTAATATAATTCATTTGTCCATTGTCGCACGTATTCTCAAGCTATATGTATGATAGACTTAATTGAGTGTGACCCCATAAATTTTCACTTTTTTTAATTAATTTAGCTTCAATTAAGATTTTAAATTTCGAATTTACAACTCACAGTCCTAAAATCAACTTCATTTCATATAATTTAATGACATGATTATTGTGAAATCTTCACATTCAAAGACACATACATGTTAAATAAGTTAGTCCTTCCATGTTAAAGTTGATTTTAATTAAAGAAAACATATTAAGATTTTTATCAAAACCTACTTTCCTATTAATAATAGTAGATGGCAAATAAATTATAAAATCCGATTCGAATCTAAGAAATCAATTCAAAAATTAAAAGGTAACCGATTCAATTGAATCAAATTAGGATAAGAGTTTTAAAAATTTTAAATGTTTAGATCAAATTAGGATGTTAAATTTTAAAATCTATTGAATATGTAACTAATATATATATATATATATATATATATATATATATATATATATATATATATATATATATTTGTTATATTAAA